>JASKGM010024143.1:0-66004 GCA_034509205.1 Ceratonia siliqua | reverse complement strand
TTTTTATTTTCATCATACATATAGTATAAATAAATAATAAATGTGATTGATAGATAATGATAAAATAATATATGTTAGAAAAAATATAAAATATGTGTAAAATGAGAAGTGTGAAAATAGTATTGTTAATTTATTTATTTTTAGACGATCACAATTTATTTATCAAAGTACATATATTTTATATGTATTTTAATAATAATTATCTAAAAATTAATAAACAATTATGATTGATTAAAAATAATAAAAAATAACACTATGAATAGAACTATAGGCTGATTTTATATATACCAACATAATCCTAATTTTGGTTGTTACATTTTCTCCCATGAAATACTATAACAATATATATATAATTTTTGTTAACTCTATACATGATATAGTATCTATTAATTAGGATGATTTATATAAATTTAGCCCAGCAGGCGAAATAAACCTTATAAAATAAACTTTTTCACAGCTGCAGACATCGAAAAGTTATTATTTTTTAAGGTCTTTAAAATTGATCTAATCCGATTATATCAAATTAAACTGTTAAGAAAATTATCAAAATTGAGTAAATTTAATTTGGTTGGTTTTAGGAGTTGTTAAGTTACAACCAACACTCTTCAATGCACTTAAGTTATAACACTCTACTGTTTTTACCTCACATTATATTTTTTTTTGTTTTTTCTTTAATTTTTTTTGTCTATTTTCTATGAATTGTATTTTTTTATGAAATTTTTTTATATTTTTTCTGAATTTTCTACTTTTTTTTTCAAAAAATTTCAAAAAAAATATTTAAAGGAAAATTAAAAATTTTCAAAAATATCCAAAAACATTTCAAATTTGTTTTTAAAAATACCACCAATAGAAAGTAGACAAATAATACAAAATAAAAAAAGTAAAAAGAAGGTGGGAAATAAAAACAGAATGGTACTGTAACTTAACTATATTGAAGGATATTGTAGTTTAGCAACATCTATATTTTTATTATTTATATTTATATACATTTTATAATATTTTTTTATTTATTAAATTTAATTTTTAAATAAATACAAAAACATTTTTATTAAAATTTGTATAAGATGAGCCTTAATTGATTACCTTTTGAATCATTTAGACTTAACTTTAGAAATAAAATTGAGAAACTTTAACCGATTAAATTAAACCAAACTAAACCAATCATTGATAATTATATCTTTAATAATTATAATTAGTTCAATTTGTTATTTTGGATAAACCGAATAAGAGTATTATTTTATAAGCAAAAACTGAACGAATCAAATTTACAAACATCCATGTTACTTTGCCAATTGCCATTGTCATTTTCCTACTTCTTTGTCTCGGGCAAATTTTCTGCATCCCTATTATTTTCATAAATATGAGAACTTGCAGTCAAATATATATATATATTGATGTAAAAAGATTCTTCATAGTGAAAGTTTGATCCCCGTACCTAAATGTCCAGAAAAAATATTTCTTCCCCCTCTTGCCCCTGACATTGTTAAAACGGATTGACATGACCCCACTTTCCTATGGCTAAAAGAAAAACAGACTAGGCTGTTTTTGTATCCGGCTTTAATTCGAAGGTCCTATGGGCTGTTTGTATGGGATTATTTTTATAAGTGCTTATTTTAAAAATAAGTAAAAATGTTGCTTTTTTTTTAAGCAGAAAAATGTTGCTTAAAAAATAATCAGGTCCAACGGAAGAGAGAGAAAATTTTGTAAACCAATATACCCCTTAAATATTTCATAAATTTTTTAAAAAGCACTTTTATATGTCATTTTTAGTAATTTTACATATTAAAAAGTACTTTTATATTTTTGCATCCAAACGCACAACATCTGCTTTTTTCAGTAAAATCACTTTTACGTAAGCCCATCCAAACATCAAATACCTGCTTTTTAAAAAAAATCACTTTTATTTAAAGTATCTGATTAAAAGCACAAGCCCATCCAAACTGCCCCTTAGTAATTTTACATGCTCAAAAGTGCTTTTACTTTTTTGCATTCAAACACAAAATATCTTATTTTTTCAGTAAAATATCTTCTGTGTAATTACATTGAAAGACCAAATACCTACTTTTTAAAAAAAAATACTTTCACTTGAAGTACCTAGTCAAAAGCACAAGCCAATCCAAACAGGCTTTAAGACTGTTTTGAGTAGTCTATTTTTATTCATGCTTCTTTAAATGATCACTCATTTTACCAGTAAGATGTGTTGAGTTATGCATAATTAGATATCATAGCTTTGCAAACATGAGCACAACTTGCTTAATGTCATCATCTAAGCACAAAAATATTATTTCCACCAACTTGACCCATAGAGGTCAAACTACAAGATGAGGGAAAGCAGTGCTAAGATCCTTAGCAGACTACCCTCTTCCTAATTTCTAATTTCTTTGTCGACACTCTCTTTGCAAGGACACTGGCATACTGCTATGAAAAATTATTTTCCTACACCCTTCTGACCAGCACTTCATTTTTTACCATAGATATAATATAAAAAAATAATGGATGTGATTGATAGATAATAATAAAATAATATGTGAGAAAAGGTGTGAGAAAGGGAAGTGTAGGAATAACATTGTTGTATTTCTCTCTGATATTTAGTTATAGGAAAAGCCTACAAAATTTTACTGAAATGGATATGTGATGTTTAAAGGCCACTAACAAATCTAATTTGGTGTGTTTGTATTGGTTCTTTGTAGCGAGTGCAAAGAATTTATGTAAAATCGTCTCCATTCTAACTTTTTTAGCGGGCACCGTGAATTTATGTATTTAGTATATTATTATTTAAAATGTCTAGTACCATTCAAGATATCATAATATGATGAGATGACACCATTTGGAGTAATATTTTATACAACTTAAAAATCATAATGATCTCTCATCATACCACTGTTAGCTTTAGGAGGTACTAGTGGAGAACCCCGTGCAATACACGGATGTACCAATTGACAATAGAAATAAACATAAAGAAAAAAAATATTCATTTTTAAGATTTTCTCATAATCTTATATATTTGCAAATAGCAATAATTGAATTACTTGAAAGTTTTAACCAAAAAATAATATAACTTAATGAATGATGTAGTGGTACATCTTATAAGTGAATAGTATAATTACAATGTGAATTATCATGGGACAATTGAATTAATCTCAGTATCACATGCACTCTGTATTAGTCCTTTTCGTTTCTAGATAAGACTATTTAGAATCAATTCTTCCTTTCTCTCTATTTCTACTTTAGTCTCTTCAGAGTTCAATTATTTCATTATCATCCAAACTCAAAATATGTAATAAGTCATGGACCTGCAAAAGCATGAAGTTATTATGCATCTCAATGACCAATTCATATAAAAAAATAAAAGCAACTATTTTTATTTTTGGGCTACATACCCACATATAGAAGAATATAATGCAAAAGTTTTTTATTCAGCAGCACCTCTCCCAAATTTGAAATGTAAGGTAAATGAATGGAAATAAAAATTGCTTCAAAAGAAATGTATTACATAATTGTCTCACTCACGTGAATTTAATCATACCTGTAGCAAAATAGAGGTTGACACAATGTAACGGTTGGTGAAATGCCATCATTTTATGACTTTGAATGCGTAAGGGCAAACTCAGAGAAATAAATGGAGTCGCCACCAATTAATTATAAGGATAATTGGGATCCCAAAAAAAAAAGGAAAACTAAGCCTTGGAACTAGATTGTTTGTGCTTAAAAATTTTAATATATATTTTAATTACCCATTTTATTAATAAGATAATAAATGACAGATACAGAGAAAAAAATAAATAGACCTACCTTATCAAGTAAGTGCCTACATACCCCTAAAGGGATCAAGGTCAACGTAGTTCGGAATAGTTTGATAAATAGTTGATTCGGTGAAAAGAAGTCAAGACATTAGGGAAATTAAATTTACACTTAAAGCCTAGAAAAGTTAAGACTTTGGGAAATGTAAAATTTCACTGAAAGTCTAGAAAAAGAAAGGGTCAAGACTCTAGAGAAGATGAACTTCCATTGAAAGACTGTGAGAACTGGGACATTTGGGAGTATATAACTCCACTAAATGCCTACGGAGATCAAGACTTTGGAGAAGATAAACTCCTACTGAAAATCCCTTGAATATTGAGTCATTAAGGCAAGAATGAAATTTACCAATGTAATGGGACAAAAAAGAGATTTACAAAAATAGTAGGGCCAAAATGTAATGTGAAAATGTTGGATCAAAATGAGATTTGTGAAAACATTGGGTCAAAATGAGATTTATGAAAATATTAGGTCATTAAGATTCATGATAGTATTAGGGCCAAAAGGTCATTTATGAAAGTATGTGGTTTAAAATGAAATTACTTAAAGTATGGCGGCTAAAATCAAATTTCTAAAAGTATGGGGGATAAAAATCAAATTTCCAAAATTATGGGCGAGAAAAATTAAATTTTTGAATTCACTTCACCCTTGGTTCAAAAACTATTCACAAGAGTATTGGTTTTTTCTTTAAACTATTTCGCAAATATTCAATTAAGCCATTAGAGCCATGTAGGAAGAATTGGGCTTTGAACCCTTTTTGAAATTACTCAATTGGGCATTTGAACCTAATCTTGTTTTACACTTAAAAACTATATCTTAATTTCGTGGGCATCTTTTAAAAATCAACCATTCACACTTCTCTTTTTTTTTTTTTTTTGATTGAATGGGAGTTTTGGACCTTGGATCCATTTTCACAACACTACAGATTGAATCAAACCCTACTTTACCATTAAATGAATACTAAAATTAGAATATCAAATGGGCCCAATATCATCAATCAAATTAACTAAACATAACCTCAATTTATACCAGAACTAATCCCAAAATGCGTACCTCATCCATAATTTAATTCAAAAATGTATATATATAAAAGATCAATTGTCCAAAATTTTCCCTTCACAACACAAAATTCACCCATGCCATAGAAATTCAGCTTATTCATGTAAACAATCAAATAATATGCAAGCTGGCCAAAATCAAAACCAGTATGGTGTGTAGATTTATTTTTGTGTGCTTAAAATAGCACAGCTAATTGAATCAACACATAATTGTTGCATATGAAATTACACATATCACAGAGAATCAAATGACTCAAAACCAGCTTATTTTTCAAGTTACATCCTCAGCTCAAAACAAAGTATTTTCACCCATATTTCATAAATTTTATCTTGAAATTGTGACCAAATTCCCTAGGAATTATCATTGAAAAATTACATCAAATTCAGTCCAAAGAGCCCAGAATTATTCTAAAATCAAACTAAATCACAATGAAATTTGCATAAGACCCAAATCAATCTCATATTTTTGTCACCAACCCCTGCTCAGAAATGAGACTACCCCATGAATTGCTAATACCCATTATTTAGTATTCCAAAATGAATCACCCTATCACCTAGGGCATTCTTATTGTAACAAAGGAATACTATAAAAATAAACTTTAGCTAAGAGCTGATTCATGAGAAAATCAGAGGCATAGCTAAATGCCAAGCATGGTTTATTGCTAGACTACCATAGAGTGCGTGATTCGAAGCTATATTTACTCTCGGCTGAAATTACAACTGGTCCTGTTTAACCTATGTCATTTCAGCCACTAACATAAGGAGTATATCAGCTTCAGATTAGCAGAAGAAGAAACCAATCTTCAATCCTATTCAAATTACAAATGATCATATCCTCTAAAGTGAAACAGAACCAAGATCTAAATAATGACTCTACAAGCTATAAATTAGAATCAAACATCTAATTCCTAACTAGAAATTAGAGAATTAATCATTCCACAAAATGAACACAGCAAGTAAATCTCCACGAACACATTAGATACCACTAATGTAAATACACATCAAATGATTTCGTCCCGTCAAGAAAACAAAAGGGAGAATTTAAAGAGAAAGAAATTGTTCTTTCCTACAGAGGAAACAAACCTTTCCGATAATGATACAATCCTTCTTCTCAATCTCTTTGTTTTGCAATGTCTTTTTCTCTGTGTTGCTCGTTTTCTTCTGCTCTTTTTTTGTTTGTCTCTATTTCATGATTTTCCCTCCTAGGATTTGTGTTCTCTCTATTTTATCTTTGATTCTCAACCTCGGTTTGTCGATCTCACAATCCCCCCACTGCTACTGCTCTCGGTTTCTATTTATAGCCACTTCTTACCGTTCTGTGATGGTGAAATGGTGTGAAGGAGGAGCGAAGTTGTTGCGGTAGAGTAGGTGTGAGAAGAGTGATTAGCAGAGAGTGGGTGAAGAGTGTGGTTACATGTAGGTGCAGAGATCGGGTATGTAGAGGAGTGAGTGAAATTAGAACCTGCGATGGAGGTTGAATGCTACAGAGAAAAAATCGAGGTGTGAAGAGGGAGTTGGCTGAGTGGTTGAAGGTGCAAAAGATAAGGGGCATGTGCAGAGGACGGAGAAGGGTGTGCCGAAATTGGGGAAGGGATTTTAGGCTTTAGGTAATCAGGTTAGGTCACAGTTGGACTGAGTTGGGTATGTGGGTTTGTGTTGGGCTTTAGCCTTATTTGGCTGGAAAAAAAAAAAGTGGGTTAAGAGGTTGGTGGACTTGGTTGAAAATCAAGAAGAAAATGGGAAGTTTAGTGAGTTGGATTATTTGGGCTTTAGAAACAAAAGCATTGGGCTTTGTTGCATGAAACAAAAATTGATAAATAAAAAAATAAAAAAATACTAAACAAAATTAGGTGTTTACAGAGATAATGCCAGAAGGTGTTAATGACAAAAACCTATCAAATGCTGCAAAAAACAATGGTAAAGAATGTTGAAAACACAATATGTTATTAAGAAGAAGATCTTTTAAAGGTTGAATAGCAAGTGCTTAAAGGCATATATTACTAGCTGAAAAGTTAAAAATAAAAACAACCCATAATATGAAAATTAAACTAACTATTGACCAAATAAAAAATACACAATAAAAAAAGAAAAAAAGAGAAGTAAAAAATACACCCAATGTCTTCTAACTGAATCACAATTCAGCTTCTCTTGTTTCCATCCACTATTTATCATCTTTCTGAAAAATTAGACAATGTTTGGGTATACCAATTAGCAATTGTTATTAACAAAAAGAAATCAACAAAACAAAATAAATAATATGCTGGAAGAACATTTTTACCTTGAATGTTAATGAAAACAATATACCATAAAAAATATTTTATACATTTTGCACGATGTGGAGGCATCTTGAGATCATCTAAGATGTAACATATATAATTAATAATATGCAGGCAAGTTATAAGTTCAGAAAAGGTTTCAAAATTGATGCCTGATGATCTGATTAATTTTATTTTCATCTTGATTTATTGCATTAAACCAAATTAAATAAATTTAAGTTTGGTGACAACAAAATTCAATTTCTGAAGAACTTGATAAACCCACATGGAGTATGTCACAATGTTGACCTTCCAAGAAGGTATCCTTCTACAACATCTATTTGAAGCAATATATAGGAATTGATCACATTTCAAGTAAGGACACACAAAAAAAGGCATTATTTTAACTTTTAAAATTTACAAAACTTTTTAATTTTACTAAGTTAATTCTATTTTTGTTTTTCCAATTAAATCTTTGATTGTTTTGGTTTGTTATTTGATACCTCAAATGCTTAATCATCAAGATGGGTGAGCTTTTTCCCTCTTGTAGTCGTGTCAATAGAAATTACAATATCAACGAACATTAGCTGCAAATAATGTAATTCATCAAAAACTTATCACACTAGGTAAGTTATCTCTCTTATTTGGTCAATACACCACCTTTATATAATTGGCTATAAAATATTATATCTTACAATAGGAAATTTAAGCATAGGACTATGTTATGTCATTGAGTGGACAACACAAGCATGATCTCCATCCCTCAATTCCTTACTCAGTTTGCAATTAAATTCATCATTATAAATGACCACAAATAACTCAACAATTTGAAACTCACCAACATTAGTTATAGCAGTATGTCTCGTTTTATACACTAAATCTTTTAAACCATCAAATACCAACTTCATTGTCATTAGCATTCAAAAAAAAATATTGAAGGTGAATCTGCACTACTATGAGAAACTCTTTCTGCATATTTTGGTAGGAAAAGTGAATGATCATTAAAACATTATGCTACAAAGTAAACACAAACAACCAAAAACCATCATTAAACAAAACAATCTCATAAACAAGGATACAAAAGCAGTATATATATTTAGGCGAAAGATCACAAAAACATAATACCAACTGTATCATTCAAAAATATCGAAAAACAGTACTTAATCCATATCTCAAAAGATCACCCAAAAAAAAGGAAAGCTGAAAGGACTCTTGCTTCATAACATTTATATTGGGAAACATTACGCCATCAAAACATGTCAAAATAAAAAAGGGAAACATAAATGATATCAATCTTTCTCTTTTTTCACAGCAACTTGCTTGTTTAAAGACATATGCACATTAGGGTCGCGCTCCATAAAGTCCTCATCAATAGATTTTACACCACCTTTGACATTTTCTCTGAGAATTGTCTTTGCTGTTTAGATTTGATTATGCTTCCAGGCTTGCACTCAAAGAATGTGACATAAAACTTATTGAACCATGTAAACTATTATTCTTATTGATAATAGATTTAGCACAGAAGATAACAAGTTACATTGATTGAACATAATCTAATTGTACAAGAATAGATAGCATTCCAGTACAAATATATTGATTGACTTACCCTTTCAACTCACATAAAAAACATAATACCATACACCAACCTACATGACTTGCCGTTGAAAAAGCAATACTTAATCCACATCTCAAAACATCATTGCAAAAAAAGGAGAATCAAAAAGGGAACTTGTTTAATAACATATTCTAACCATTATATAAATTCTGACCATTTATATATTTGATAGTGTTTATGTATAGGTAAACACCGAAAAAATGTCTTTTGAAAAACTATTTTGTTCAACATAATACAAATAATGAAACATTAACATATATATATATATATATATGAACAAAAGAAATATATAAGCAAAAGATAAACATTACACATATAACCTGTTGGATATATTAAAAAAGATAAAAAAAAAAAAGACAAATACTATATGATTACTAAAAAATATAAAGCATTATATATTTAAGTCATAAAAGCTGTTAGATATAATTACACCTTACCCTTTACGTTGATGGCGGTTGGTGAAGAGAAACCACTATTGAACTATGCTAAACACCAGAAAAATGTCTCTTGAAATACTATTTTATTCAACATAATAAAATAATGAAGCATTAACATATATATATATATATATATATATATGTGGTTTGAACAAAAGAAATATATATGCAAAAGATAAACAATACATATATAACCTGTTAGATATATTAAAAAAGGTAAAAAAGACAAATACTATATGATTACTAAAAAAATATAAAGCATTATATATTTAAGTCATAAAACTTGTTAGATGTAATTACACCTTATCCTTTTATTTATTTACTTACTATTTTGGGTCTAAAATTTACCATTTATAGTTGAGGGTGGTTGGTGAAGAGAAAGCACTATTGAACTATGCTTTACATGGAAGGTTTGGAAAAGAATATACAAGAATATTAACAAAAGTATCAAATTCACTCCTTGCTTGTAAATGGTGTGAATCTCAAGCTTCTTTCAAGGAACACATGAACTATGATTGTGCGCCGCCCCTATAGGTGTTAATTCGTACATTTTACTGGAAATCTATAAAATATGTATTTTCACTTTCTAGAGCCCATACCCTAACATCTTACTCAATACTATGATTAAAACCAATTTTTAGACCCCCCCCCCCCTTTGATGGAATTATGTTGTTCCTTATTCTAAATTTATGGGGGTGCTAATTATATATTTGATTCATAAGCTGTTTGGAATTTAATCCAACTACATTATTTCAAACAATCTCAAAAACAGTTTCGTTTATTGACCAACAAAGAAAGTGTGGATTATAGAGAGTAGGGAAGACAAACACAAAAATATTATAGATCTAGGGATGCAAACAAAGGAATCATGAAATGAACAGAAGGGAATAGACATTTTTAGGGCAGTTAAACAACAAATGCTTAAGTAATAATAACAAAATATTAAAATATACATTGGTTATTCCATCAATATTTAGTTGAATTTGAGGGGTTTCTCTAGTGAAAACATCTTTATCACATATCTGTTAGCATAACAAATATAATAAAATTTGTTATCATATAGAAGTATGACAAAAATATGGTGTAGAAAAAATTTATTACCAGTGGTGCATAAGATGTAACAATAAAAGATTCAATGAGATGATTGCCCATTGTTAATTTCTTAACAATGTAGACAGGCATTGCTTCATAACTCTTATTCTTTGAGATCTCAACTTTGAACGACATTTTCTTTCCCAAAAGCTCATCAAAATTTTTAGGGTTGCTAGTGGAACTTTCGTCCTTTTCAATCTTATAAAAAGCATTTGGGTTTAAAACCAAATTAGTCAAATGGAATTGAAGTCTCAAATACAGTAAGAAAAAGAAAAATTGCAACTCTCTGTAAATACCTGATTTTGTCCAGGTAATTTTTAAAATTTAGGAAAATACAAAAAATACAAAAAAAATAGGAAAAGTTGTAATATTAAAAAAAGAGCATAAAGTGTGGAAAAAATAGAAAATTTGAAAAGACTAAAAAAAGAATTAAAATAAAAATATGAAACATCATCTTTTTTAAAAAAATCAAAAATTAAGGAAAAAAGAAAAGGGAAACAAAACAAAAACAAGGGAATTAAAAATTATATAAAGTGAAAATTACAAAAAAAAAAAAAAAACCAAGTAACTCAATTCCATCAAACCCATTTTTTCTTCTCTTTTTCAATCCAATACCCGGTCTATCTCCCTTCAGCCCAGTCCATTTACCTTCAGCCCAATTACTCCTAAGCATTTGCTCCAACCCAGTCCGTTTAACTCGACCCGACCCAACCCGGTGGCCAGTTAACCTGCCCATTCTTTCTTTCCATTTGATTAGCTTCAGCCACCCATCCCTTTTTCTCTTCCCTGTGAGTTTCGTCTCCATGATGTTCTCCTTGCCTTCAATCCATGGTTACCCTAGCTGGTCCTTCATACACTAATCCTAGTCGTTGTCTTGCCTTCCTTCGTCATCTTTCTTATTCTTCATGGTCAAGCCTGGTTTGTTCAGTTGATCTGCTATTTTCTCATGCCCTAGATTTTTTGGGGTTTCTTGTAGCTTCTCGGTTCCTCTCATCACAACTAGCTCACCATGCCACGTAAGTTGTTTTTTGATTTCACGCAACTTCCTCTATGATCTAGCCTTCAATGCACCGGATTTTGCTTTAGAACTTGATCTTCATCGAGCCAAACCAGGCCGAATTTATGGACTTCGGAGGACCCCTTTCTCTCCACCCAATCTCCAACTCACGGCCAGCACATGCAGAAGATAAGAATGAGGGTTTCTTTCAAGAAAAAGGGGAGTAGATTAGGATATGTACACTCGATTTTCTGCCTATAAATATTGAAGGTCAATTTGGGGCAAATGAGGAAGAATCTAAGGTTTTTTTCCGAGAGAGAAGAAAAGAAAGGAGCCGACAGAAGAGAAGAAAAGAGAGCCTAAGCAAAAAGGTATACTTGGTAGCATTGAGAGGTAAATTTTTCCTACTTATATGTGATTGTTTTATCTTGGCTGAGTTATGGATGGTCCCTATGACTTCACGAGTAAAGGGGTACGAATATGTTGGATTTCCAGGATCATAACCTTGTTGATTTGAAAGTAAAACATTGATAAAATCTAGTTTTGGTGCAGGTTCATGGAATATTAACTAAAATCGTGCTTTGTTTTTAATTTCAAAGGTGTTATATTTGGGTATCTAAGCCCTTGGATGTCATTCTTATATTTCAATTTGACCTCTATTTTGTTAAATACTACTATTACTGCTTTAAGATCATTTGTCACAAAGAGTAGTATTAATCTTTAATTCATTAGGACTATCGGTGCTTCAGAACTGGGTTTTCTTGTTTATATTAGGACTATGTTCTCATTTTTTGTTGCAGCTTTGTGTGGAATGTTTAAATCTATTTCTAAAACATGTTGTAAGGTATACCGGGTGCTTTCTATGTTATTTTGGCATGTTTCACCATGGCATGTACTTCACTGCTTCTCATATCTTTATGAATCCAAGCCTGTGTTAAACTTTTTGGTTATTTAAACATGATTCCCCTTGGATTAATTTGTTGGGTTGATTTGAGTTTTTTTTAACATGTTGTTGTGATTAATTTGTTGGGTTGATTTTGTTAAAACATGATTCCCCTTTGCTTAATCTATTGGGTTGATTTGAGTTTTTTTAACATGTTGTGATTAATTTGTTGGGTTGATTTTTTTAGAACATGATTCCCTTGGATTAATCTGTTGAGTTGATTTTGTTTTAACAGGGGGTTGTGGTTAATCTATTGGGTTGATTTGAGTTTTTTTTAACATGTTGTTGTGATTAATTTGTTGGGCTGATTTTGTTTTAACATGGTGTTGGGATTAATCTGTTGGGCTGATTTTGTTTTAACAGGGGGTTGTGGTTAATCTGTTAGGTTGATTTGAGTCTTTTAACATGTGATTAATTTTTTGAGTTAATTTGGGTTTTTTAACATGATGTTGTGATTAATCTGTTAGGTTGATGTTGTTTTAACATTTTGTTTTGATTAATTTGTGGGTTCAACGTCAAGTTGATTTTGGTTTTTTTTTTTAAAAAAAAAAAAAGATGTTACTCTACTTAACTTGTTGGGTTCAATTTCAAATTGATCGTGTTTATTTAAGCATGATACTATAAGTTTTTTTGGCTTCAGCTTCAAGTTGTTATAATTTGAAAAGCATGTTGATGTTGTTGTGACTAAATTTGCTGTAATGTCTGTATAAATTAATTTCTAAACAAGGTGTATTACTGTGACTTTGCTTGTTTATACTTTGTTTCAATTTCAAGGGGATTTAATTTCTGGAAAGTATGTTTGTGGGATTAATTCGTTTAACTTCAGTTTGGTTCCATCTTTTAAGAAAGGCATGTTGCATTTGGTCATGTCCTTGGGATCTAAAATTTGAACTCTGTATATTTTGGGGGATTGTGATTGGTTTGTTTGTGTGGAAGTACATTTGTTTGTGGACATATTTCCAAATGGAGACTTTGAATTTACTTCCCTTTTGTCAATTAGAATCAAGAGTTTTTCTTTGTTCCTAAGCTCAGACTGTTATCTTATGTGTTACTTTGGATGATTTTGATCTAGGTTGCTTCTTTATTTGTTTTATGAAGTTGGTACTTTGCTGGATGCCATATATTTCATTTGATTTATCTTTTGTTATTTATTGGTAGGATGGGAACTTTTATTAATAATGGATTGTATTTGGATGCTTATTTATGTTAGCAATTTGAGTTAATCATTCGGCTCACATTATTATTGATTTGTAAGGATTTTTATTAACGTTTAATTATATTTAGACATCTCTTAGTGATAATCCTTGATTAAGGATCATGATTTTGCTTTATTCTAAGTTGGGGTTGTATGATTAATTTTGTCACATTTGATTCTTTTGTCATATTTGATTCATGTAATTATAACTTGTCAACTCCTGTAAATAGTGGGCTGTTTATTTTATTTTACTAGTTGTTTTGATGGAGCTGGTTTACTTTGTTTGATAAGAATTAGGATGTCCCATGTAAAGCGTATCCTTTGAGAAGGGAAGAGATGGAAGTTTTAACGAAGTTTTAAAAGATCGAATTCTAACTTGATAAAATTGGGTAATTTTTATGGGTCTTTTCTAGAAAATAAATCAAAGGGGGTTTCAAAGACCCTATTAAAATGTTGTTTTTATAAAAGAAATTTCAAAAGCCTGTAAGAGGAGTTAAAATTTCTTAGGGTTCCAAGGATCCACTTGGTCTACAATTGATCCCATTTAAGTTAGGGTTCCAAGGACCCATTTGACCTATGATACACTTGTGGTTTTTAAAATATGGATAATAACAATATGGCTTCTAAAGATAAAATAGAGATTTTGCTGAATAAAACCAAAACGCTGGGTGTCCTTTGGGTCGTATTGACATTGGACATGTCAGTATTATATCATCACCAATTACAGAAGTTTTGATAATTTCATTTTGGTCTAGTATTTTTATAAATTTTATTTCAACTTCAAACATTGCATAAATTTCAGTTTCGTCCCAAAGATTTTAGAAATCAAATTTTGACCTAATAACAAATTTCATCTTTTTTTGTTCATACATTATATGGGAAATTGTTCTCCTTTAATGGCTTATGTTTTATGTGTAAATTTATTTTTCTTATTGACCTAACTCTTCATGAATGATATGTAAAAAATTATTTTTTCATATTGTCTTTAGTTTTATATGAAAATTTATTTTTCTATATTGTCTTATTTCATCCACAGATTTTGAGTGGAGATTTATCTTCCCATATTGTCTTATCGCCTAAAGATTTTGGGGTAAAGATTTATTTTCTCATAATATCTTATCAAATCAAAATACTATTTACCTTAAGGTTGAGATTATATGTTCGTCCTAGGCAAACCAACATATTATATGCCATAAGGTTGATATCATATATTCGTCTTAGGCACATCATTAACCATATCGAACTATGTAGATCTTAATTCCCATTGGGACACGTAGGTTCTTACATAGTAAGTTAAGTCCGACTTTTATCTTTCATCCTTTTCATATCGCATTAATAAAAAATGGGTAACCAAAATAATTAAAATACAATAAAATTAAGTGCAAATAATGTAGAGTAATCATCCTTAAGGATGAATGTTGTGGGGTGCCTAACACATTCCCTACTTATAATTAGACTCCCAAACCTTTCATCTGGTTTAAAGGACCAGTTTTTGGTATTTTAGAATATTCCAATGATCATCTTAATGAATTGGTGGCGACTCCATTTTTTGTAAAATCTCT
Source organism: Ceratonia siliqua (assembly GCA_034509205.1). NCBI lineage: Eukaryota > Viridiplantae > Streptophyta > Magnoliopsida > Fabales > Fabaceae > Ceratonia > Ceratonia siliqua. The sequence goes on along the minus strand of JASKGM010024143.1, from coordinate 51,052 downwards.
GTATTTTAGACATTCGTAACATTGTGACACTCTCCTTAACCAAAATAAATGTAGAGAATCAAATACAGTAAGACACTAACCTGAAAAGGTAGAGTTTTTCTGCAAACAAAAAAGCTACAAAAACATATGAATATAAATAGTATAAAATTAAAATTAAAATCATTCATAGAAAGCATATATCAAGATATTAGGCTTCCATAAATCAAATTAAAATAGCAATAAAGAATCAGAGGGGCTAGAATAGATGTGCTATAGTAGAAAAATAGAGGAAAATTTCCTAAGCAAAACACCCATAAATTTATGGAAGGGGGACAGGTTACATTGTTATGGATCCTGGAAACACAACTCCCTACCTTGAAAAAATTTATGTTGCATCCCTTACGTTGGGAGAGTGGTGTAATTAAATTTAAATCACCTTCCCTTACGTTGGGAGACTATTTCAATTTAATCACTAAATTTTGTCATATAATTCAGGAGTGCAATTAATGTTTGATATTTTATAATATAGAGATTCTTTTTTAAAAAGATATTTGCAATTTCAAACTTGAAAAGATTTTTCTAAAATAATTCAAACTCAAAGAAATATTTTTTTTAGAATAATATAATTACTTACATAATTGTTTGACTTTCAATTATCAATAATTTTAAATACTAATTATTATTCTTTCTTGATTCAAATAAAGTTGTGAGAGGGGTGCAATTAAATTTAAATCACATTATCTTACGTTGGGAGATTTTTCTAAAATAATTCAAACCTAAAGAGAGATTCTTTTTTCTAAAATAATATAATTACTTATATAATTGTTTGACTTTCAATTATCAATAATTTTTAATACTAATTATTGTTATTTCTCCATTCAAATAAAGTTGGGAGAGGGTGCAATTAAATTTAATTCACATTCCTTTACGGTAGGACTGTTTCAATTTAATTACCAAATTTCAATTAAGGAGTGCATATACGGTTTGATATCTTATGAGATAGAGATCCTTTTTTGAAAAGTTTTTTGCAATTTCAAATTTGAAAAGGTTTTTCTAAAATACATTGATCAATATGCTTCCAACATTTAACACTTTCAGTCAACATTTAATTAGTACAACCGTAATTTCTTAAACTTTATAAGTTCTTCAATTTAATCACCAAATTTCATCATATAATTAAGGGGTGCATATAATGTTTCAATTATAACTAATAATAATAATAATAATAATAATAATAATAATAATAATAATAATAATTAACGGGTGCATATAAGGTTTCAATTATAACTAATAACAATAATTTTAAAATTATAACATCATGAATTTACCAAATATAAATAGAATGAGATATAAATAGAATTAAAAAATAGAATATACCAAATATATCTCATTTAAACATATTGGTTATATGAGATATAAATAAAATTAAATAGAGAAGTTTTTAAGTAGATTAAACAAACTGGTTAAATGATATATAAATATAAAATTAAAAAATAGAGTTAAATTTTAAACGAATAGCAAGAGAGTGACATATGTAAGCACCACCGAGTGACATGTGTAAGCATGAGACATTGACAAATATCAACCTTCTGTTAATCCTCAGGAAGTGTTCTGCTTTAGAATATAGTATATGTATAGATAGATAGATAATAGTAATAATAATTTTAAAATTATAACATTATGAATTTACCAAATATAAATAGAATGAGATATAAATATAATTAAAAAATAGAATTAAACAGGAGAAGTTGTTAAGTACATTAAACAAACTGATTAAATGATATATAAATAGAATTATAAATGGAATTTAAATTTTAAAAGAAGAGTAAGAGAGTGACACATGTGAGCACCATAGGGTGACAAGTGTAAGCATGGGACAATGACAAATGTCAGCCTCCTATGAGCCCTCAGGAAGCGGTTCTGCTTTAGAATATAAGTATAGAAGTATAGATTTGATATATTGACATATTGATCCTAACATCTTAGATAATAGGCGATATCCAATATGCATGTATTTGATATGCTGTCATCTAAGATTATATGCGACATCCAAGATAACATGATGTCATAAAATTACATAATTTTAGGTGGTATTTTATATTATCCAAAAATTATAGAGATTCTATGTCATGGTATGTAAGATATCATTATATTAAATGTCTCTTTAATAAGTTTTATAAAATATCAATTATATCATTTTTTTAACAATTTTTAATTTTTATACTAAAAATGAGATTTTTAGAAATCATAATATAATTATAGCTTGATATCTTATTCAAAATATCATAATATATAAGATATAAGTGTACCAAATACATAGTGATTAAGAAGGAAGGAGAGGGAGAAAGAAGGCCACGAATTTCCCAATTTTTTGGTCACCACAAATCTTAACAAGCCATAGAAATTCAATTACGTGTCATAATTATGATGGCAGTCAAAGTTTAAAAGCTCATCACCTTAAGAAGCAAAGACCTCAACATCGCAAATCCCATATGATATTACGTGTAAACAATATAGATTTTAATTTCTTATTTAATTTCAAGAATCCGTTAAAATATATTATAAATGTATCTATATAATATAGTTCTGTCAAATTTTCCTTTCAAGTGAAATCCTAATTTATTATCTTTTCTCATTAAATAAATCATAAATTATAATAGGTGTAGTTCCATTTAAAATATATATACGCATCTAAACTATAACTGTCAATGAAGTAATGTGAAGTTATGTCTATAAAATAACTTGATAGCATTGTTAAAAACAAATAAGTTGCATGTTTGGAATTTACTTTTATTAATTTTGTCTGTCAAATTTATTTTTTTTAAAAATTATTTATTGGTATTCAATAAAATACTAACTTTTCACATAATACTTCAAAGACACCATATTCTATTTGGTGCCATTCATTATTTTTTTTTATTTTTAATTTTTATAAAAAATAGTTATCTAATATTATTGAATAATAATTTTTTATAATAGAATAATTAATTTTTATAATTAAATAATTATTTTTATAAATAACAAAAAAAAAATATAAGCATGAGATAACACCTAATAAGAATTTAGTATTCATAAAAAAATTGAATCCAATAATAGACATTTTTTTTTTATCTTAACCATCTAAATATTTTTAAATGACTAAGATATTGTCACATAACAAGTAAAATTAAAAACAAAACAAAAAATTTCTCCCCTCCATGTGCACCCCTCTCGTTTCATCTCTCTTCCATTTCCTTCGCCAGTTGCTTTCTTTCTCTGGATTAACTTCAATGAGCAAGTTGAGTAGAGAGAGAAGATGGTCGGGTGAGAGGGAAAATGGAGGCAATAGAGTTAGCCTAGCCCTAGTGTTTGTAGAAACTAGCTTCTGTAATCAACAAAGAGACTATTCTCCTTCGTAATCGAAATGGATTCTTAGCGAGGTTACCTCATGTTCTTCCATAAATGAAGGCAAAGAGGCCCCCTCGTCCAAATGGTGGCGAGAAGACGAAGAAGCTGGAGAGAAGGGAAGAAGAAAGTAGGACAAAAATTAAAAAATAATTTTTTATTTAAAAAAATTCTAACACATGTTATGATCGTAATTATTTAAATATTTAGACAATTAAAATTATAAAAAAAATAAAGAAAATAATTAGTCCTAAAAATGATCGAATCGAACATTCTTAGAACATCATGTACAATTTTGGTGCTACACTTAAAAATAAAATTTCTTCTTTTTAATAGATAATATTTTAATTAGTTAATATTGTTATTTTTTTAAATAATTGTAAATAATTTTTTAGTAATTAATATTATTGTCAATTAAATAATATATAATATATTTTGAGGATCATTAAATTTTCTAATATATATTTACCGGTTGAGAATGATTAAATATGTAATAAAATTATAATAAATATGAAAAACCTTTCAACCCACGAAATAAAAATCTAAAATATGTGATCGGTGACCCAGAAAGAAACCCGAGCGAAAGAAAAACCCAAACAAAAATCTTGAACCGACGAGGACGAGGCAACCATTATCGAAAGGCCACGTATACCTTTCCGGAGCCACATCCACTCCCTCTATAATCATACTAAATCCCAATCAGGGCACCTTCTGCTTCCTCTGCGTCCGAGAGGCCAATAGCTTCTACTCTCTCACTTCTCTTCTTCACATGCAATTTCTATCATATTTAGATTTCAAGGTATGTGGTTCTTTCTCTGCTCCAGATTCTTTATGGGTGTGTGCTATCTTACTGGAAACTGAGCTCTACATGTCTTTTCCATTAGTTATCAATTTCTCTTACCTTTAATTTTGTAAATTCCTTAATCTGTTTATTGATAGTTTGATTATTGAAAACGTTAAAGGTGAACCCTTTAATCTACGGTGTTCATTTTATATTTTATCTTTCCTTCAATTGAAGGAAGACTTTCTTCCTGTTGCAATAATACTGGAATGCTGGTCCCAATTGCTAATTTTTTGTTACATATTTGCTAGCTATGCAAAAATGGATTATTATTACTATTATTATTCATTGTTTAACATTCTGAAGCTAATTTATGGAGCAACGATTTATAAATGCCATGATTTAATATCAGCTCTGCCCTTTACGTCTGAAACTTCCTGTATAAGTTGTGTATTAGTCTATGCAGGCAGGCACTCAGCTCTGGTGGATATCTTTATCTTTATAGCCTGGAATACTATTTTACTTTTTCTTTTGTTAAATGGCTTGGTAGAAGAAAAATTAATATACTTTATCAAATGAAGTCATCATATACCTTTGCAATATTTGAACTTGGTGATTAAGTATCAATGAGATGGGAAATTAATATAAGAGGACTTTAAGTCATAGTTTCTGAAATGTTGTCTGGCATGCTCTCTTGATTGTGCCAATACAACAAGGTTGCACCAATTTTAGAAATTGGCTTCTGGTGTGGATTTGTACTTCTTATCACTTTGTCATGCTTTGGTGATAAGCCCCCATAAGATTTACCTACGCTAGACGAAAGGCCAAGCTGGCACAAGAGAGCAAGAATGAAGGGGAATAACTGTAATCAGTCAATTGACCAACTGTAATTGGGTTGTTAGTTACACCTAGGTGGTTAAGTAGTTGAATGTAACTGCAGATAGTTGATAGGAGGGGTCCTTTTATAGGAACTAGCAATCTGAAGTGAGTAGGGAGATTTGTGTTTTGTTTGAGGAGAGATTGTGAGTCCCTCAAATACTCACTCTCATTGTATCTCTACGGCATTTTTTTCTCAATCCTAAGCTCTCATCTAGAGGAGCCATTTCACTGTTTCAATTCTTGGTAATTGCGAGAGTTCTTATCGTTTTGTTCTCTGTTTCTTTCTCTTTATATCCAGAATTTGCCCAAGGGCGCAACATAGATGAGGTTTTTGATATAGATTGAGTTACTCATGTTGGTTTAGTGTAATAAGGAATTAGTTTTAAAGTCACAAATTATCTTTATTCTATATTTACTTTCCTGCTACTTACTGAATTGTGCAGTGCTTGCAACAGTAGTATTTAAGAATTCTTATTTTGGGTACTGTTGTTGATACAGAAGATGGCAGCATCATCGGCATGTCTTGTTGGGAGTGGTTTATCTACACAGATTAATAAAAGAACTTTTACCAAGGACTTTTACGGAAGGTATTTAATCTCGTCTTGGAGACTTTTGTCATTGAATAAGGCATCAAAAGCAGTAGCAGTTTCCATAAAGGCATCCTTGGACCAAAGGCAGCATGAAGGGAGAAGAGGTTTTCTGAAACTGTTGCTTGGGAATGCAGGAGTTGGCTTACCTGCATTATTGGGGAATGGGAAAGCTTATGCTGATGAACAAGGGGTTTCTTCCTCCAGAATGTCTTATTCTAGGTTTTTGGAGTATTTGGACAAGGATAGAGTTAAAAAAGTGGATCTGTTTGAGAATGGAACCATAGCTATTGTTGAGGCTGTTTCTCCTGAGTTGGGTAATAGGGTGCAGCGAGTCCGGGTTCAACTTCCAGGACTTAGCCAAGAGCTCCTCCAGAAATTCAGGGAAAAGAACATTGACTTTGCAGCTCATAATGCCCAAGAAGATTCAGGTTCTTTGCTATTTAACCTGATTGGGAATCTGGCTTTCCCTCTAATCTTGATTGGAGGGTTGTTCCTTCTCTCAAGGCGATCATCTGGAGGGATGGGTGGACCTGGTGGGCCTGGCTTTCCCCTTGCTTTTGGTCAATCTAAAGCCAAGTTTCAAATGGAACCAAATACTGGAGTGACATTTGATGATGTTGCTGGGGTGGATGAAGCAAAGCAGGATTTTATGGAGGTGGTGGAGTTTCTGAAGAAGCCTGAGAGGTTTACTGCAGTGGGGGCTCGCATACCAAAAGGAGTTCTTCTTGTTGGTCCTCCAGGAACAGGGAAGACACTATTAGCCAAGGCTATTGCCGGTGAAGCTGGTGTTCCATTTTTCTCAATCTCAGGTTCCGAGTTTGTTGAGATGTTTGTTGGTGTTGGTGCTTCCCGAGTCCGTGATTTATTCAAGAAGGCAAAAGAGAATGCTCCTTGCATTGTATTTGTTGATGAAATTGATGCTGTTGGACGACAAAGAGGGACTGGAATTGGTGGAGGAAATGATGAAAGAGAACAGACCCTCAACCAACTTTTGACAGAAATGGATGGGTTCGAGGGCAATACTGGCATCATTGTGATTGCAGCAACTAACAGGGCTGACATTCTTGACTCTGCTTTATTGAGACCAGGACGCTTTGACAGACAGGTATGAATATAATAGGAAATACTTAATGCATTTATGAATGAGTAAATTACTGAACATAATGCTCTTGCAGGTAACTGTTGATGTTCCAGATATACGGGGAAGGACTGAAATACTAAAGGTTCACGCTGGCAATAAAAAGTTTGATGTTGATGTTTCTCTTGATATAATTGCAATGAGAACACCTGGTTTTAGTGGAGCAGATCTTGCAAACCTCTTAAATGAAGCTGCTATATTGGCTGGTCGTCGCGGAAAGACAGCAATTTCATCTAAAGAGATTGATGATTCTATAGATAGAATTGTGGCTGGAATGGAAGGAACAGTGATGACAGATGGGAAGAGCAAAAGTTTAGTAGCATATCATGAAGTTGGGCATGCCATTTGTGGGTAAGTAAGAAATTAGATGTGGATTTTTTATTCAAGTAATTGCTGTGTAAGAATGCAATGGCGGGAAGGTGTCTGCTATCTTGTTGAGCTTTTATATGAGCTTAAGCAAGAAATAATCATTGTTAATATTTGGAAGCTGTTGTAGTAAACAAATCCATAAACATTTTTCTAATATATCTCTATCTGTACACTTGCATGCAGAACTTTGACTCCTGGTCATGATGCAGTACAAAAGGTAACCCTAATTCCACGTGGTCAAGCTCGGGGTCTTACTTGGTTCATTCCTTCAGATGACCCAACTCTCATCTCCAAACAACAACTCTTTGCAAGAATTGTTGGTGGACTTGGTGGTAGAGCTGCAGAGGAAGTTATTTTTGGTGAGCCTGAGGTTACAACTGGAGCAGCTGGTGATTTGCAGCAAATCACTGGTTTGGCCAAACAGGTGTTTGTTCATTGACCTTACCTGCTAGTCATCATATTACATATCCCTTGTTTTTCTTTCTTTTGCTTTGGCGGAGAATGAAGATGTTAATATATTAGCCTTTAATAAATGGTAATAAAATCTCAATTTGGTAATGTTTTTTTCAGGACGTTTGATTATTGTTGTTAGCTATAATTAAGGAAAATTATATTTTAAAAAAAGGAGGCCAAGTATAATGGTATTTATCAATAAGGACCAAATAACCACACTATGGTTTTCAGTTCAAATATTGATTGGTGAGATGAGATCAATCCAAATGATTTCTTGAATGGCTGTATAAATGTTTGTTAATTTAACGAATGGTGTTTTTACTTTCAGAGGGAATTTCCTTTTCATATGAAAAAGCTTTTGATTTTCCTACCTCATCCTTCTAGCTAAGAACTCTGACACCTATGCTGCTTCCATGAATGATATTGGAAAATGATATCCTTGCAGATGGTAACCACATTTGGAATGTCTGAAATTGGTCCATGGTCACTTATGGATGCTTCAGCTCAAAGTGCTGATGTCATCATGAGAATGATGGCAAGGAACTCAATGTCAGAAAGGCTTGCTGAAGATATAGATACTGCTGTCAAGAGGATATCAGATGAAGCATATGAAATTGCACTGAACCATATAAGGAACAACCGTGAGGCCATTGATAAGATTGTAGAAGTGCTTCTTGAGAAAGAGACAATGACTGGGGATGAATTCCGTGCCCTACTGGCAGAGTTTGTTGAAATTCCAGTTGAAAATAGGGTCCCTCCTTCTACTCCCTCACCAGTTGCTGTTTGAACAGCCTATGTTACTGTTAGTATAGCACTGGATTCGGCATACTCAATTTTTTGAAATTGTACAATATTTGCAATATGTATAACTCAGAATACCCTCTAATACAAATCTGTGAATGACGAAAGCTCCTAGCTCTTTGCTTGTGTTAAAAAAGGAACAAATATATATATATATATAAAAAAAAAAGCTTGAACTTCAGTGTCATAATATAAAGTTTCTATGCTCGTATTAAAGAATGTAACTACTTGTGAACAGTATAAATGGATACTCTGTATCGCACTGTAAGTGCTGAAATGTAGTGTTTAAGCTTGATCAAAATCAAATGATTCTAACTGAGTGTGATGCAAGCTTTATTTGCAGCTGTATTTTCAGCCTTCTGACCATATTCTTGCAGCTTGATTTCGTTATATCTAAACTTTCGTTGTTTCATGATGGACCACATCAGTACTGTCAAGTGACAATGAAGACCTTACATAAGAATGGATAGATTAGGAGCTTATTCTTTTGTTTCCACGAATACATGTCAAAAGCAACTCTAAATCTATCAATACTATATATAAAAAGTTGGGTATATATTTTAATTTTACAAAAAATATTTAATGATAGCATGAGAGTTATATGCATCTGTCACATAAAAAAGAATATTGAATTAATTAGTAAAAAAAATATTTTTAATATTTTATACATTTTCATATAAATCTCTTAAAATTATTAACATTTGTAATTTGATATTTTTTAGTTGTTCAAGTTTAAAATTTTTTTTGGTATTAGAATTTGATATTTTATATATTTATATTAATTTTATTTATGTATGGTGTATTAATTAATAATTTATATAATTAGACGTTAAAAGATTATTTAATATATCTAAAACTATTCACTATATTTGATGATTCCAAGTAAGTTTAAAAAATTAATTAAAAATTTGAATTGAAGAAGGTTATTCACTCAAAGAAATAATACTACTCTTCAAAAATCTGAATCTAGTCAAGTTAAGACATGATCGGTTATGTTAATATCATGATCGTCCATTCATTTTTGGACGGCCATAATACGTATTTATATTTTTTATATGTAAGGTTATAATTTTACTAACATGATCGATCATATTATTTACTAAAATCATCATATTCATTTTCTCTTCCTTCGTATCCTCCTAATGATTTTAGATTCTCAATATCTCTTGAAGTAATAATGAATGATCCTAAATTGTCTCTACTAGACAGTATATCTCAGATATCGTCATTGCATGTGAGATTCTTGATATTAGTTATGATTATTCATAAATAGCTTGAGAGGCAACAAAAACTTTTGTAAACAGCCCTAACCCCTAACTTTGGTGAGATTCGGATTCTTTTCATTTTAGTTTGAAATTTATTATGTGAATCTTGAAGAGAAAATTGGGTGGGGTCTACACGAATTAAGTAGGCTCTAATCATTGGTGTGGAACTGACTCATTTGATCAATCTCTTTCTCTTTATAAAATTTATATGAAAATTTTGAAAAAAAGAAAAAAAAAGAAAACTAATCACTTCTGGATACTAGTTGAAAATCCGTGCAAAAATTTATTAAAACTAATTTAGGTAAAATATTTATTAATTTATAATAAAATAATATTACATTTTTATTAAAAGATTTTAAAAATTGCATAAGTTTAACATATAGAAAATGAATTATCACCGTAAGAAAGATACATACATAAGAACCTGAGTGATGAAATATCTTTATTGCTTTATATTTTATTTTTGGTACAAATTTCTTTATAGCTTTAATCTGTACATTATTGTCACGACCCAACTCGGGGTCATGACCGGCGCATAGACTAAACTTAGTCTAGCAAACTTAACACATAAAGGATACAGCGCAACAAATAGCATGCGACACACACACACACCAACTCGGGGTCATGACCGGCGCATAGACTAAACTTAGTCTAGCAAGCCTAACACATAAAGGATAGAATGCAACAAATAGCATGTGACACACACACACACACACACACACACATATATATATATATATAAAAAATTCAATAGAGTTTCCCTTATAAAACAGACTTTGCCAAAATACAATTGTGTAAAACTAAACCAAAAGTAATAATCAGGGCTCCTGCATACAATCCAACAATCCATCCCAAATCCATAACAAGGCAAATCATCCCAGTATAAATCCAAATCCTAAAACAGGACTCTGCAATAATAACAAACAAAAAAATAAATTTTGACGCTCCCTTTAGCTGCAAAACTTGGAGTCCAATACATATTCAGTACCAAAAAAGAAGTGTACCAAAATATCTAGGAGAATACATAATTCCCATAAATCTACTCAGTAGCAGGCGGATGATATGAAAAATGTTAATAAGAAGGGGTGAGTCACACAGACTCAATGAGGGCATAGTAAACAAAGTGAGCAGGAAGGGAAACAAGCTAACACACGAAGGGAATAATCAATACGATTAAATTCATCTGCTGTAACTGTGAGACGGATAAAATAATTAATCATAATTGCTAAAGAATAATATTATACCACAAAAGGATTTTCGTAATATTGCCAAAAACTAAAATAAAACATTTACAACCATAGAATAAAATTAATACTTTAAATTTGTGTGGAGTCTCACATGAAAGCACCTGAGGCGGCTTCACCTCATTGATAACCCTTTCCTCCTAGAATTGGCCACATATCTAGGGGCAGCTCCATCTAATGGGTAGCCCTTTCCTCTACATTACCATATCATCATTGTTACTTCCGTCGGCAGCCCTTTCTCCTAGCATTGGCCATATCCCTTTTTCCTCCCAGGATTGGCTCTAGGGTTGGCTTTGCCTAACGGTTATCTGCCTATTTAGCAATACCATATTAGATGCATCTAGACCGTTAACCCCGCTAACGGCTATGGGGTCTTAACATGGATCCCCCAAAACCATTTACAATAAACTCAATTCAATATTTCATTTTTCACAAATTTAAATTTACCAAATTTCTCACAGAATAAATAAACAGAAGTATTTCCAAAATTTATTTCCAAGGTCTTGTTTCCCCACACTAGCTAAACAGACAACAATAATAATTTTAAGTAGTCATAAAGAAACAGAACATTTATTCAAAGTCTAAAATCAATAATATATAAAAGTAATGAATTTGTCACATTAAGAGGAATTTAAAATAGAAGTGTGCCCCAATATCTACTATCCACTCACCACCAAGGAGTCTCACAGCCACAATTCAGCTTATCAAGCCCACTTAATGATGCCCATTGTAAGTTGAATGTCTTAATAAATTTTTCTAGCAACTTCCTACAAATTTTAACATCACCAAAAATTCCCAATAAGCAAAATTTCAAGAATTTTATTCTCCAAAATTCGCAACAGTCGTGAAACTCACTAGGAAAAATATCCGAAAATTTTCTAGAGCTCTATTTGACTAAAAGAAATTACCTGAAGCTTTCCACTCAATTAGAAGCATAAATTCCAAAGAAAACTCCTTCTAAAAGTAACATCCAGCTCCAAAAATGAAATTTTTTTGGAGTATTTCATGAAACGAAAAATGGGGTCTTGTAGAGGAGGTGAAAACATGAAGGTTTCGTGAAGGAAGTATGTGAAAATATGGAAGAACAAAGCTGGGCTTTAAGCTTGAAACTTTCGTCAATGGAGGTGTGAGTGAAAGAGGAAGAAGAAGGAGGGGAGAGGGGTTGCGTGGGTCTAAGTTTGGAAGGGAAAAGCCACTTTTAAAATTAGGTTTTTTTTTTGTCCTTAGTTTTGAAAAAATTACAAAAATACCCAAATTTCTAAGTTTTCTTGCAAAAAGGCCCCTAATTTCTTATCAATTATACCCTCCAACACTATTATGCCACAAAATAATAAAATAAATATATATACTACTTTCTACAACATATGTAGGGGTTATTCTAAAATTTTAGGGGTATTACATTTTATCCCCTTTAAGAAAATTCGGTCCCTGAATTTTAAACAAGTCACTTACCATGTGGTACAAATAGATGTGGGTAATTTTCGCGCATAGCTTCCTTAGCTTCCCAAGTTGCCTCTTCACTAGAATGGTTACGCCACAAAACTTTAACCGATGCTATATCTTTTGAACTCAATTTCTTAACTTGTCTATCTACTATGGCTATTGGTTGTTCCTCATATGAAAGCTGATCATCTAACTACATTGTTTGATGTTGAAGCACATGAGAAAGATCATGGAGATACTTTCGAAGCATGGAGACATGAAATACTGGATGAACACTAGTAAGGCTTGGCGGAAGAGCTAATTGATATGCTACAGCTCCAACTCTCTCCAAGATCTCAAATAGCCCAATGTATCTTGGACTCAACTTCCATTTTTTTCCTAAACCTTAATGCACCTTTCATTGGAGACACTCGCAAGAATACATGATCTCCCACCCTAAACTCCAACTCTCGCCTCCTACGATCGACATATGCCTTCTGTCTGCTTTGAGCTGCCAACAACCTATCCCAAATTAATTGAACATTAGTCATTGAATCTTGTATTAACTCAGGACTTAAGAGCTTGTTCTCACCAACCTCAAACCAACCGATGGGTGATCAGCACCGCCTACCATACAAGGCCTTAAAAGGCGCCGTCTGAATACTAGATTGATAACTATTATTGTAGGTAAATTCCATCAATGGTAGATAACTATCCCAATTTCCTCCTAGATCCAAGACACAAGCACGAAGTATGTCCTCTAGCTTAGATTGACCATCAGTTTGGGGATGAAATGCAGTGCTCAAATTTACTCTAGTTCCCAATGCCTCTTGGAAGGATTTCCAGAACCTAGCAGTAAACTAGGGTCCACGATCAGAAATGATGGACATTGGTACTCCATGAAGAGAAACAATCTCATCCAAATAAAGCTTAGCATATTGGGCCATGCCAAAAGTAGTTTTCACTGGTAAGAAGTGAGCAGACTTAGTCAACCGATCTACAATAACCCAAACTGAGTCAAAACCCTTCAATGTCTTAGACAACCCAGTCACAAAATCCATGGTAATCCTCTCCCACTTCCATTCCGGTATCTCAATATGCTGATGCAATCCTGCTGGCTTTTGGCGCTCAGCTTTTACTTGTTGACACACCAAGCACATGGAGACAAACTCAGCTACATCTTTCTTCATTCCTTGCCACCAATAGAGCTCTTTCAAATCCTGATACATTTTGGTAAATCCTGGGTGGATGGTGTAAGTTGAATGATGAGCTTCTTCTAACACTCGTCTCCTAAGATCACCGACATTAGGAACACTCAACCGCAAACCACATCTCAAAATACCATTTGAATCTACAAGGAAATTCGACAATTTCCCCTCTTGAACATCCTTTACAAGCTTCATGAGATGAGGGTTTTGGCTCTGTGCCACTTTGATATCATCCACCAAGGTAGAACGAAGCAGGACATAAGCTAGCAATGGACCAGATTCCCTAAGCTCAAATTGCATCCCGTCTTCCACAAGTTCCTTAAATTCTTTCACAACCGGCCTCCTCTCAGTCGATATATGTACTAAGCTACCCATGGACTTCTTACTTAAAGCATCAGCGACAACATTTGCTTTGCAAGGATGATATAAGATCGTGCAATCATAATCCTTGAAGAGTTCCATCCATCTCCTTTGTCTCAAGTTCAAGTCCCGTTGCTGGAAGATTTACTTGAGACTCTTGTGGTCGGTGTAAATTTTACAAGTTTCACTATACAGATAATGTCTCTAAATCTTAAGAGCAAAAATAACTGCAGCCATTTCCAAATCGTGGGTGGGGTATTTTTGCTCATGTCTCTTAAGTTGTTGAGACGCATAAGCAATCACTCTCCCATTTTGCATTAGCACACATCCAAGACCTACTCTAGATGCATCACAATAAACTGAATAACCACCACTACTAGAGGGAAGGGCTAAAACCGGAGCTGAAGTTAAAAATTCCTTTAATTTCTGGAAGTTCTTCTCACACATGTCATTCCACTGAAATTTCACTCCCTTTTGGGTCAACTTGGTTAATGGAGCATCAAGCTTAGAAAAATCCTTGATAAACCGCCGATAATATCCTGCCAATTCAAGAAAACTATGAATCTCTGTTACTGAAGTTGGCCTGAGCCAATTTTAGACTGCCTCTACTTTCTTTGGATCCACACTTATTCCATCTTTGGACACTACATGCCTCAGGAAAGCCACCTTATCCAACCAGAACTCACATTTAGAAAACTTAGCAAGACCATCTGCAAGACCATCTGCAAATGTTGTTCATGTTTCTCTTCACCCTTAGAATACACCAAAATATCATCAATGAAGACAATTACAAAGTGATCTAAGTATGGCTTAAAAACCCGATTCATAAGGTCTATAAAAGCAGCTGGGGCATTAGTGAGACCAAATGACATAACCAAGAACTCATAGTGCCCATAACGAGTTCGAAATGCAGTCTTTGGAATGTCCCCCTCTTTTTACTTTAACTGATGATACCCAAATCGTAAGTTAATTTTAGAGAAATACTGGGCACCTTGAAGCTAATCAAACAGGTCATCTATGCGAGGCAAGGGATACTTATTCTTCACAGTCACCTTGTTCAACTGCCTATACTCAATGCACAATCTCATAGAACCATCCTGGGCTTCAAGCTTGAAACTTCCGTTAATGGAGGTGTGCGTGAAAGAGGAAGAAGAAGGAGGGGTGAGGGGCTATGTGGGTCTAAGTCTGGAAGGGAAAAACCACTTTTAAAATTAGGTTTTTTTTTGTCCTTAGTTTTGGAGAAATTACAAAATACCCAAATTTATAAGTTTTCTTGCAAAAAGGCCCTTAATTTCTTATCAATTATACCCTCCAACACTATTATGCCACAAAATAATAAAATATATATATACTACTTTCTACAACATATGTAGGGGTTATTCTAAAATTTTAGGGGTATTACAATTATTATGGAAGAAACATTGAAACCCAAAAGCCCCTCAACTTCTCCTTCTCTGTATATATAATAATTAAAGATAGAAAAAATAAAACAAATTGGATATTTCCCAGTTCATAATATAGAAAACAATTAACCATAAATTTCCCAGTTCAAAACATCCATTAATAGCACAAAACACATATGATGTATATCATAAGTGAAAACAGAGGCTGAATGGAGACTAATAGAGCAATAAAGATGTGTTCCTATAAACTTCACTCATGATACGTGCTTTAGGGTGCATTTACCATAAGCTAGGTTTATAGTTTTCTTGTGACTGGACAGATGGAAATGTTTATACGTACTAACCACAGACATAACCCAGGCTCTAATACCAGCTTTGTCACGCCCTCAATCTTGGGCATGTGACCGGTGTAGGAATGCTATCATAAGGGTAACATCCTAAAGCCTTTGCATATCCTGATACATTTATAATTTTGACCTATCAGATTAAACAAGTGCATGATAACATTTTAATGTTACAACATAAGACCCTAGTCCAACTGTCCATAACATTAAAACTTACTCCATTCGTCTTCTAGGAAATTATTCAAGTAACTTGGTGAGAAAACTAAGAGAGTGAGTCATAAGCTCAGTGAGTAAGAAATATTTCATGTACTTACAAATACAATCACCATAAAAAAATAATATAATTGCAAGCTTTAAGTAATAATTCATGATCTAATATATATGTAACAAAGATGAATAATTTATATTCTTATATATATAATTTATATGCCTATTATAGACACAGTTACAAAATTTCAAAAGAGTTAGGTTGAACTCTAATAAGTGTCTTATTTATACTAGAACATAAATCAGATTGTAGCTAACAAAAGAAATCAAATTGAACTTTGAGTCAGTATTACATTCCGATCAAAACATAGTTTAAATTATATGGCATTAGAAATTTTACCATAATGAAATACTAAAAAAAAATGTTTTCAGAAAATAAATATAAATTAGGGGGACGGATCCAAAGCCTCTTCACATGAAGAACATTACCAGATACAAATAACAGATATCAGATATTTAGTTCAAAGCAAAGCTTCTTATCATATACAAATAACGTATAACAGATATCTAGAGCAAAGCTCCTTTCAGATATAGATACAGATATTGAGAGCAAAGCTCTTTTTAGATACACAGAGTAGAGTAAATACATATGCAAATACAGATATTCAGAGCATAATTCTTTATCAGATTTAGATACAGATAACAGATATATGGAGCAAAGCTCCTTGTCAAATACAAATATTCAATTTAGAACAGAGTTCTTTATGGAAGTAGCTAAAGGATCCACCTAGAAAAATTTTCATGCATTTATAAAAAGAAAATTTAAAATTTATAAGCTTTAATGAAATAAGTATGTTATATCATAAAAATATACTTGATTGGAAACTCATTAAAATCTTGTGTGTCAAAACTAAATCATAAGTGAGAAACACTTGCTCAAAGCTTCATCAGATAATAAAAAAATTACAGAAGTTTAATCCAACTTTCAACTCACTTTAAAATCTCAAAGAAAATATCATAATTTATTTAATTGAATGTTCATATAATTGTAATACTTTTAGATTTAATAAGTTAAAAATAACAAAACAAGAAAATCATACAAATAACTTGTAATACAAGATAGAGAAAACCTATTCACCATTTCTAACTTTGAAACTTAGTATGATTTACCATAACTTTCTTGAAGGTTTCATCCACCATGCAAGAACCCAAAATTTTGTCTTTCACCTTTGGTGGAAGAAGAAAGCCTAACAAAATTTTCATCTCTTTAGTCATTACTCATATTTCTTGGAAGTTTACCGAAAGTCAGAAATTTCTCTAATTCTATCATGATACAAGGACTTCATAATCCAATTTCAGATTCAACATAATTTATCATTTAAATAATACATTAAGGAAGCAAAGAATAAAGACCTAGGCTGAACTTCTCCCATAACAAATCCCAAGTAGATAGGTGTATTTGATAATCGTCACACCAAAACTCTTCTACAATATCATAAGAAATAGGCAAATTTTATAGGGGGTTCATAAATAAAGTAAAAATTGAAGTAAATTACTGATTGGGTAATTTGAATTATCTATTGGACATAAACAAATCAAACAGCTTCTATAATTCTATGTAATTAAGAATTTATAAGTAACTACTATCGCAATGATCAGTATGAAATTTATATGGCTGTACAATTAACTGAAGCCAATTGATGACTAGATTTTCTGATGTATGGAATTAAATAGAACTTCTGTCTAATTTGAATGTATGCGACTTTGAGCTACTACAATGACTTCCTATCTTTAGAATAGGTAAAACAAGCCACGTAGCACTCACAAGGAAAATGTTAAGGGGGTCACTAGAAGGATCACGACTTTTATGGCAAAGAAAACACTCACAAGGGACCAGGATATTTTCTGAAGGAATGGGTACTACCTTTTGATTTTTTTTTGTACCTTTAGCTATGATATTTAATAAATAAGCCACGGGATCCAAAATATTTCAACTTCAAATTTGGTTCCACTTTCACTCGATTATTCTCCAAGTTATCAATATACAAAATTAAGAACTTTTATATAAAATCTTTTATCTCAATTGAGTAATAAATATTTTATGTTCAATCAAACATAGTTTAGAACTAAAAATCTATAAAGTGAGTGTTTACAAAAATTTTACACAAGTGGTCATTACAGATAGCTATCTCAATTTCCTCCCAGATCTAAGGCACAAGCATGAAGCATGTCCTCCAATATTTAAATTGTGCACTCAGATTAACCATAAGTTTGGGGATGAGATGCAATGCTCAAATCTACTCTAGTTCCCAATGCCTCTTGGAAGGATTTCTATAACCTAGCAGTAAACTAGGGTCCATGATCAGAAATGATAGACACTGGCACTCCATGAAGAGAAACAATATCATCCAAATAAAGCTTAGCATACTGGGCAATGCTAAAAGTATTTTTCACAGGTAAGAAGTGAGCGGACTTAGTCAACCGATCTACAATCACCCAAATTAAGTCAAAACCCTTCAATGTCTTAGGTAACCCAGTTACAAAATTCATGGTAATCCTCTCCCACTTCCATTCGAGTATCTCAATATGCTGATGCAACCCTGCTGGCTTTTGGTGTTTAGCTTTTACTTGTTGACACTAAGCACCTGGAAACAAATTTAGCTACATCTTTCTTCATTCCTTTCCACCAATAGCTCCAAATCCTTATACATCTTAACTTAGATAATTTCCTTGTGTGTAGAAATGTGAGCCACACACAATATATAAGTTAGAGTACAGAGGCCCCACAAATTGTGTTTATACTATGGGATGACTTTCCCATAATGGTCAACCCATTTATATATATTTGACACACACAAAATGTTATTGTGGATCATTTATTTATGTACGTCCACAAAGAAAAATAATATATTAAATATTCTAACATTCTCCTACTTGGATTACGTAAATCAAATTTAAATTTAAATATGTAGTCCAGATTAACAACATATAATATGACCACAATAAAGCATCAAATAATATATTTCAAATAGGTTCACAATAGAAATATGAGTATATACTAATCATTCTCAAATAGGTTCACAATAGAAATATATCTCACTATTTCTCATGTAAATACACTGATCAACATCTTTTTCTTTAAAGCCAAGGGAGCTCACAGTTTGATCAAATTTCAAATACAATGGCCTGGAAGCTCGTTTTAGTCCATATATTGACCTCTTCAATTTACACACTAAGTGTTCTACATAGTGATTTATGAAACCCTCTAGCTGACTCATAAACACATCTTCAAATAATTCTCCATATAGAAATGTTATTTTAACATCCATTTAATGGAGTTCTAAATCAAAATGTGCCACTAGTGCCATAATAAACCTTAAAGCATCTTTAGTAGAGATTGGGGAGAAGACCTCATTATAATTTACACCCTTCTTTTGACTATAACCCTTCGCAACACGTTTAGATTTATACCTCTCAATCTAACCCTTAGCATCATGTTTAGTCTTGAAGACCCATTTACACCCAACTGTCTTGCAACCAACAGGCAATTTAACTAAATCCCAAACATCATTTTTCTACATAGAGGATAATTCCTCTTCCATAGCAACCAACCATTTAGACCACAATAACTATAAATAGCTTCCTAGAAGGTAACAAGATTAGATTCCATCCCAATATCAAAATCATGCTCATGCAAGAACGTAACATAATCTTGGAATTCAATGGGCTTATGAGTTCTCTCAGATCTCCTCAAAGGAGAAACTGGATTTTCTTCTTCATTGGCAACTAAAGTTAAAGCCTGAGGAGAATCCAAAGCCTCATTATCCACAGCTTCATTATCTATCACACTTCCCATTGAAGTTGGAATAATAGGGTTAGGCTCATTAATATGCTCTTCTTTAAACTCAATATTACGTGAATCTAAGTTCTCACTGTCTAACTCATCCTCAAAATACACAGCATGATCAGACTTAATAACCCTAGTAGTATGAGAAAGACAAAAAAATATGGAACCTCTTGATCCAACATAGTACCCAATGAAATACCCACTAACAATCTTAGAATCAAGTTTTTTCAATTGTGGGTTATAACATCTCACCTTTGCTTTACAACCCCAAACATGGAGATGTTTCAAGCTAGGTCTCCTACCTAAAAACAATTCATAAGGAGTCTTAGGAACAGACTTGCTAAGCACCTGATTCAAAACATACATTGATGTTCTCAATGCATCTCCCCACAGAAATTTTGGCAGAGTGGAATAACTGAGCATGGATCTCATCATATCCATAAGAGTATGATTACGCCTTTCTGCAACTCCATTTTGCTAAGGAATGCCAGGCATAGTGTACTACACCTCAATGCCACAGTCTTATAAGAATTTTGCAAAGGGTCTAAGGTTTCTCCCCGTTTCATCATATTGGCCATAGAACTCCTCCCCTCTATATGATCTTACACACTTGATCTGCTTTCCAGATTTTAACTCAACCACAACCTTGAAATCCTTAAAAGCATCAAAGGACTTTGATTTTTCATGAAGTAAGTCAATCAAACCATACTGAGAAAAATTATCAATAAAAGTAATTAAATATTTAAATCCACCCATGGCAACATGGGTGAAGGGCCCATATATATTGGTATGAATTAATTGCAAAATTTCAATGCTTCTGGTAACTTTACCTTTACGTGACTTATTAGGAAGTTTTCCCTTGACACAATCAATACAATTTCCAAAATAAAAAAAAAATCCAGATTATGCAGAGCACCTTACTTAATAAGTCTTTCAATTCTTTCTCTAGAAATATGACCCAAATGTCTATGCCAAAGCATGGATGAGTTTTTGGCAACTCTATCACACTTTTTCCCAACAACATTATTAACAGTAGAACAACATTCATCAATAGATAAAGGATTGACATTCAATATGTATAAGCTATCACACAAGACACCAGAGCTAACCACAACACAATGAAGGAGCAAAGAGACTTTTCAATTACTAAAATTAAAGTAATATCCACATCTATCCAAAATAGAAACAGCGATTAAATTTCGTCTCATGGAAGGAACATACACACCATCTTTCAATTCCAAAATATGACCATAATTCAAATTCAAAAAAACATCTCCTACAAACTCTGCTTTAACTTTCGTTTTATTAGCTATAGTGATCTTCAATTCCTCATCATTTGGCTTCCTTTTCTTTCTAAATACTTGTTACAAGTGTGTAACATGAATAGTAAACCAGTATCCAACCACCAGGAATTAGGAGGTACATCAACAAGATTTGATTCAAAACACACTAGAACTAAGGGTGTACCTTTCTTCTTCAGCCAATTAGTAAACTTATAACGATCAGACTTTTTATGCCCAAATTTTGGTAAAAGTTGCATGTTCCTTGAAAACTAGAACTATCATTCTTGGTTCCATGAGTTTTGTCTATTTGAACCCCATGTGGCTTCGCTGCTTAAACTCCCTTGTTCTTGAATTGTGGTGCAAAAATAAAATTTAATTGTTCTTTACCCTTACGGCTAACCTCTTGGCCCTTAAAAGATCACTTTTTATTCTTACTATTCGAGCCATGAGTAACCAATTGAACACTATGGTTTTTCTCTTTTATAATCCTTCCTTCTTCTTGGATAAGAAATCAAATCATCAATACTCCATTGATCTTTCTGAGCATTATAGGTGGTCTTTAGCATATTAAATTGAGAAGAAAGAGAATCAAGAATATGAAAAACAAGATACTCCTCTCCCAAATCTATTTTCATGGATTTCAGTCTATTGTGCCAATTTATGAATTTCATCACATGCTCACGCACACCATTAACACTATCATACTTAGTGTTGGATATTCAAGAAATATATTGCTTCTCATTTTTGTCAAACTTACAAATTTTTTAGCTACATCATCCAGGAATTCCTGAGCATTCTCAGTGGGAGAAATGCTATCATTGACAGTTTCAGGTATGTATTGTTGTACCATCATAAGACACACTTTGTCTGAATATAGCCATTTTTCACGCCAGCTCTCAATTTCATTTCTTTCAAAAAGTGAAGTATCTGCAGCAGGAACAGAAAGCTCTTTCTCTCTTAATGCTAGATCCGGATTTGAGATAACCAGATATAGCTTTAAAGAGCCAACCCACTCTTTATAGTTGGATACATTGACATCTAAAATTTTAATACTCCCTACTTGCACAGATATATTTGTTGCTGGATAACACGATGAAGACTTAACACAAATGTTAACATGAAATTGTTTACAATGAAACCACACATTAAATAGATGCCAAAACATAATGAAGTTCCTATGTCATTATAATCCCGCCTAAGGGTCCTGAATTACAACACATAAGCAACTTCCACAACATCAGACATCAGATTCCTAAAGTCTAATATCGATGGAATATCAAAACTTTAGAACATAACATTCAATAACACAAACAATTCCATTAATAGTGACAGACTGATAAGGTAAGAGCACTATTAACTCATTCTTAATACATACATATATAGGCTACAATTTCCAAATTACGACATTATTTACTTTGTCACTATTAAAACATTTGTAGTGATTGGTCCCACAATAAGTGAGCTCACAGCCATACAAATGTCCACAACAGAATATTGGATTGCTAAAATTTAAGTTCATAATTTAATCTCCAATTTATTTATGCCAAAACATAAATTTCACAAAATTTCAACACCTTTAAGATAATGAAATAGGCAATAAAAATAATTTAAATTCAGCAACCAAAACTCATTACTAGAGAGAGTACCATAGATAAAAATATGCCACAGTATATCAAGAACTCACAAATATTTCAGGTTCAAATTCTGAGAGTACAGTAACTTTTTAGCGTTGTAAAGTTTAAAAAAAAAATAAAAAATAGTTCTAGTACTGGAAAAATTCCCAAAAAATGTCCAAAAGGTAGTACTGAAAGAGAGGAATAGATATGGAGTAAGTGAGGTTCAAGACCCTACATCACGAGCTTCACATGCCCCTACATGCATGAGATTCACGCGCCCCTATGTGCGTGACCCGTACGTGGGATTGAGTTAGACCCAACTGAAGTAATCCCCCACTCGGGTCATCTGACCTAATCTGGATCCGCTGGTGTGATTTCAAGTTGAACTCCAAACCTCGGCAACAAAGCTTCAATTTGAAAGCCTTCCAAATTAGAAACACAACTAAAATGTAATTCTCCTTGCAGCATAGTGGTAAGTATTTTTGTTTTTCAAAGCAAGGGTCGTTCTCCAGTAGAGGATTGGGTTTAGTTAATTAATTACTAATAGAATTAATAAATCAATGCTTGAGATGTAAATGGGGGGGTTTTTGCGAAAACAAAGAGACTTCGAAATAAGGATGAACGTAAATAGAGGCAAGAAGACTAAAGAATGCAACAAACAATAAGAAAATTAAAATAAGGTAAGGAGTATGGTTGAGGCTTCACTCTTCTCCATTGGACAATGGAAAATGATTATAGACAATTACTCATTATGATTATAAACATGACAATGTTTTCAATCCTATCCTAATTACTAATGTGGATAACAACAAACTCTTCTATCCCAATGTTTCCTTAGTTATTCAGTAAAATAGAAGAATGCTCCCTACTTTCTCCCTATCCAATGAACAACCTAGAAAACACTTCCTAGATTTAATCTAATGAAAGCATCTAGGTAAGAAAGATATATTAGTCTAAGCAACAATCTCAAGCGCTTGGACTATTTAACTTATGTCATGCCCTTCATCATATTTCTCAAGGATTTGGATATCCCTAATGACTACAAAATGTCACTTATGAATAAGAGAATCAAATTATTATTTATTCAATCCTTTATGCTAGCATTAAATGATTACCTAGTTCATTTAGTTGGCCACCCAAATAAAACTAAGCAATAATCATGAACAAATCAAGTGAAAGAACATAAACAACCATTCAAGAGAAGTTGAATACATCATCAATGAATAAAATCACAAAATCATGTCCAAGGCATTGGGTTCACTCTCAACCAAAGAGATTTTGCCTTCTAACATAAGAAAATTACTCATTACAATAATATAATCCATGAAAACTGTAGAAAATACAAGAAAAATGAAGGAAAGGTGAAGAGGAAACCCTTTGAAGACTTCCAAACCTTTGAATCTTCTCCAAACTCACTCTCTTTAGCCTTCCTCTTACTCTTCTCCTCTCTTCTAAGCTTTCTCTCTTGTTTCCAAAAGTTAGAGAGTGATAAAATGAAGTGAAGAATGCGTTTCTAAAGTAAATCAGTGCACGCGGGCGTTGCAGCTTGGCTTTGGGGTGTTGCAGTGCTTAGCCCTAAGTTCTGAGTTTCAGGAATCATACTTGGGACAGCGGCTATGGTACTCTGGCACCGCGGCTCTCACCTTACTGGTGACTCGAGCTACTGCGCTAGATTTCCAGAGCTATGGCCATGAACCCTGGGCCAATTTCTTCAGGTTTTAGGCACTGTGGCGCGGTCTTGGAGCGCTGAGGCACTGAACTCTCGGGTCTATAACCAATTTTCTTTGAATTTGAGTGCAGCGGCACCCAAGAATGGGTGCTGGAACCTTAAACACTATGACTTTGGTCCATAATTATGCGATTTTGAGTTATTTTCCCCAAATACTTGCTTTTATAATGCTAAAAAGCATGGTAACATGACTCACTTCATCACATAAATGTATTTCCACTTCAAAACACCTAAAACATATGAAATTAAACTAAGAACACAATAAACTTAAGAACAAAGCAATTAAATACAAGAGAATTCAACATAAAAGTATAACAAAATATGCACTTATCAAATTCGCCCACACTTAACCTTTGCTTGTCCTCAAGCAAACTAAAACAACAAACTAATTAACAAGGGATCAATACACTCTTGCTAGCTCTTAACACTTACATTTCACCAAATCTATGAAGTCAACAATCAAAGAATCAAGGAAACATATCAAAATTCTTCAAAGATTTCAAGAATTACATTATCATTCACTAATAATCTAATAAAGTGTGTGTGTGAGTACCCTACATTTTGTAAATCCATAATTTCATATGCAACCAAGTAACAATTACAAGCAGCCTCTTAATTTTTTTTTTCTTTTTCATTTTGGTAGCTGGTACTAGAATGTGGGTTACCTTTTGACGTGAGAATTTCATACTTTTTGGTACAAAACCTTAGTTACTCAGTAAACCACAGTCACTAGCACCCAGTTACTAAGCACATAAAACCATTGAAGCATAACCCTACCGTTATTTTCTTTTGTTTTTCTTTTCATTGACAATTGAGGAAAAAAAATTTCTACTCATGTGCATACCACTTTTCCAGCATTACAAAGTATAAAGCATAAGTGCATTAAAGGTTTGATCGGAAGTTTATTAATCATAATGTACTCAAAGAACTATTTGGAGAATTTTTTAAAATTTTCTTAACACGAGGAAAACATAACTATCATGTCAATAATCCTTATGTTCTAATTCAACAAGTAGATGGTATGGCTTACCATAGACAAGGCGATAAGGTGACATACCAATGGGTGTCTTAAAAGCGGTTCTATATGCTCATAAAGTCTCAAACTCCAATCTTTTCGGGATGGGTTTATAGTGTTCCCAAGAATGGACTTGATTTCACAGTTAGGCATTTCTACTTGTCCACTGGTTTGTGGATGATATGGAGTAGATATCCGATGGGTGATGTTGTACTTTCTTAGCAAAGCTTCCATAGATCGGTTATAGAAATTGGTTCCTCTATCATTGATGATTGCTCTTAGTGTACCAAACCTAGAAAAAATTTAGGACTTGACAAAATTCACAATAACTTTAGCATCATTAGTTTTGGTGGCTTTAACTTCCACCCATTTAGAGACATAATCAACTACAAGGACTATATATAGATTTCCAAAAGAAGGAGGGAAGGGTCCCATGAAATCAATACCCCACACATAAAAGATTTCAATAATTAAAATGGGGTTATGGGGCATTTGATTTCTAAGCCCTATGTTACTTGTCTTTTGGCCTTTATCACAAGCCTTGCAGAAGGTATAAGAGTCATTGAATAAGGAGGGCCAGTAAAAACCGCAGTCTAACACCTTAAGAGCCATCATTCTAGCTCCAAAGTGTCCTCCACAAGCATATGAGTGGCAAAAAGTTAGTATAGAATGAAATTCAGATTCAGGAACACATCTTACCACTTGATCGGAGCAATGCTTCCAAAGGTATGGGTCATTCCACATGTAGTGCCTAGCATCACTCTTTACCTTCTCTCTTTGTGCATGGGCCAAATCCTATGGTATAGACTTGGTAGCAAAATAGTTCACTATATAGTGTACCACGGAGTGACCATACTTACTGAAAGTAGCTGTTCATCAGGAAATTGTTCCTACAATGGTATTGCTTCTTCATCCTGCACAAGCCGGCTTAGGTGATCCACTACTAGGTTCTCACTCCCATTTTTGTCTTTGATTTCTAAGTCAAATTATTGTAGGAGGAGTACCCATATAATCAATCTCGATTTAGCATCTTTCTTGGTTAGCAAATACCACAATGTTGCATGATCAAAGAAAATTATCACTTTAGTGCCTAAAAGATATGATCTAAATTTTCTAAGGCAAAAATGACAAAAATGAGTTCTTTCTCAGTTATTGAATAATTCAGTTAGGCGTTGTTCATAGTGAGGGAAGCATAATATATTGCATGTGGTGCTCTCCTAACCCTTTGGCCTAAAACAACTCTTATGGCATAGTCATTGGCATAACATATAATCTCAAATGGTAGATTCTAATTTGGTGGTCGGATCACGAGAGCTGAAGTTAGACTCTCATTCAATGTAGCAAAAGCAGTTTTGCACTTATCATCAAATAGAAATGTCACTTCTTTCTGCAACAATTTACATAGGGGTAATGCAATACAGGAGAAGTCTTTAATAAACATGCAATAAAACCCAGCATGACCAAGAAAAGAACGCACTTTCCGCACAGTAGTGAGGAAGGGTAAAGAGCGAACAAGGTCTATCTTAGCTTTATCAAACTCAATCCCTTTAGTAGATATTACATGTCCTAAGACTATTCCCTGACTAACCATGAAATGGCATTTTTCCCAATTTAGCACTAAGTTAGTCTCTATGCAGCGTTGAAGTACAAGTGATAAATTGTCAAGGCATATATCAAATGAATCTCCATAAACACTGAAATCATCCATAAAGACCTTAATGATATTTTCAACATAATCAGAGAAGATACTCTCCATGCACAACTGAAAAGTAGTAGGAGCATTGCAAAAGCCAAATGGCATGCGCCTATATGCAAACGTACCGAAAGGACATGTGAAAGTAGTATTCTCTAGGTCTTCTGGAGCTATAATGATATGTTTATACCCTTAATAACCATCAAGAAAAAAATAGTTAGAATGGCTAGCTAATCTCTCAAGCATTTGATCAATAAAAGGGAGAGGGAAGTGGTCTTTGTGTGTTTTAGAGTTAAGTTTCTATAATCAATGCAAACACGCCACCCGATTTGCACATGGGTGGGGACAAGCTCATTGTCCTCATTCACTATAACGGTGATGCCTAATTTCTTTGGTACCACTTGTACCAGGCTCACCTACTTACTGTCAAATATTGGGTATATAATCCCAACATTTAGGGGCTTCAATATCTCTTTTTTCACAACCTCCATCATTAGAGGGTTTAAACATTGTTGTGCCTCTTTACTTGGCTTGGCTTGGCTTCATCCTCCATCAGTATATGGTGCATGCATGTTGATGGGCTAATTCCCTTGATATTGGCAATGGTACAATCAATGGCCGTCTTGTGAGCTCATAGTTCTTGAACCAACTTGTCCTCTTGAAGCTTTGTGAGGCCCTTTGCTATTATTACTAGTAAGGTTTCCTCTTCACCTAAGAACATGTACTTTAGGTGATCTGGTAATGGCTTTAATTCCAATTTAGGTGCCTGCACAGTTGACGAAAGAAGTTTTTCATTTTTTATGTAATATAATGAAAGAGGCATTAAAAGTTCCTGAAATTTTTGGCAAAGCATGTAATGCTGCCACTGATTTATAAACTTAATCACCCACAACCAATTCCTTGGTGGTTTCTTCAAAGTTATCTTCATCTAGATGGTTGATCATGGTTATTTCCAAATCTTTTAAGCCATGTGAATTCAAAACCTGTTGAGACAAAGAATCCATAACATTTACTGCAAAAACAGAATTACAATTAGCTGAATATTTCATTGCTTCAAAGATAGGAAATTTTACTTCATCACCATCAAATTCTAGTGTGATTGTCTTAGCAAGGACATCAATATTTGCCCTAGATGTCATCAAAAATGGTCTTCCCAACAATAGTGGTGTGGGGTTGGGTGATGACTTATCTACCATCTCTAGCACATAAAAGTCTGCCGGGAAATTCATTTCATTTACCTACACCAAAACAGCCTTAACCACTCCTTTTGGATAAGCATTGGATCTATCAACAAGCTGTATTATCACACCAATTTCTTACAAAGGGCCAAGATTTAGGGATTCATACATAGAAAATGACATGGAATTAATATAAGCTCTTAAATCTAGCATAGCATGGTCAAACCTAGTGTGATTTATTATGCAAGGTATTGTGAATGTTCTTGGATCTTTACACTTAGGTGGAAGCTTTCTCTGAAGAAAGGCTGAGACATTCTCATCCACACTAATTTTCTCATTTCCCTGTAGCTTTCTTTTGGAAATACACAATTCCTTCAAGAATTTTGCATATCTGGGTACTTGCTTGATGGCTTCAAGAAGAGGTAACTTAACCTC
Organism: Ceratonia siliqua; assembly: GCA_034509205.1. Lineage (NCBI taxonomy): Eukaryota > Viridiplantae > Streptophyta > Magnoliopsida > Fabales > Fabaceae > Ceratonia > Ceratonia siliqua. Next base: position 22,429 of record JASKGM010024143.1, on the reverse strand, counting down.
AACTTTTTTGAAAGTCTCTCTTATCTCCCTCTCCTGTTCCTCCTTTTTGTTCTTTACAAAACGACTTGGAAATGGAGGTTTTGTCACACATGATGGAGTAAGGGATGATGGCTTTGGATCAACCTTGGTGGATGATGATTCTTGGATAGGTGGAAAAGGCTTATGGGTGTTTTCATTGTTCATGGGTGTTCTTTCTTGGTTTATCTTAAATGGTAATGTAGTAGTTGGGCGTTCAATCTCCCTGCCACTTCTCATAGTTACCGCACTAGCATTTTTCCTTGGATTTCTCTCAGTTTGGGAGGGCAGCTTTCCTGAACCTTAGGATTCCAAATGACTTACAACTGTTGTTAATTGTCCCATTTAGCTTTCCAAGTTCTGGATACCTGTCTTTGCGTCTTGGTGAAACTGCATGGAGTTCTATAGAAACTGGATAATGTTGGAGGCAAGGGTTTTCATAATATCCTCTATTGATGCTCCAGATGTCTGGGGAGCCATTGGAGGTCTTACTTAGTACTGTTGCTGTGGTATTGCTTGAAAATTTGGAGGCCTTGACTATGTTACGGTCGGCTAATTACTTCCATAACTAAAATTTGGGTGAAATCTCCACCCTGGATTGTAGGTATTGGAATAGGGGTTAGATTTTCTCTTATGCCATTGAAAATTTCCTAAAGCATTGACTTGTTATGAACTGCTTTCTTGTAATGAGGGACACATATCTGTTGGATGGCCTTGTGTGTAACAGATTCCACACTGATGCACTTGTTGTGTGTTCCCTCCTATCATCCTACTCATCAATGAAGCAAGTTGATTCATTTGTTGCTCACTGAAAGAGGTTTTAGCTCCACTGACTTGTTGGGTAGGCATACTGTGCTCGTACTATCATCTTCAGGATTATGTCTCCTGATGACTTGTCATTAAGGGAGAGTATGTGTGTAGTTGTATTAGATTGTAGCTAACATGGAAGTAATTAGGAAGAGTATTATTACTGTAACTAGTTAATATAAATGCTTGTAATTGGTTCATTTTGGAATACAATAAAGATTTGTGCATTTTCTCTCTCTCTTTATATTTCTAAGGAAGAACCTAACCCTGAATTAGGATTCTACTACATTCTTAACAATGTAGCAATATTAGAGTCTAGGACACATATTTACCAACATATTAGTTAAACACCGTCCTTTGCAAGAGTCTATAACAAGTCTCCAATATATAATTCTTTTTCCTTTGGCTTAAAGTAAATGAAAAATAATTGTTTTTAACAAGGCATACTACTGCTTGCTTTATATATGGAAATGCTAACTGACATAATTGGTCTTATTTAACATTATGGGAAGGAAAATGTTGAATGAGAAATGAATTGAAATGAAGAATGGGGGATTTGACACAAATTAAAAGGAAAAATATGAAAAGAAGTAGTTTAAGTTGCCAGGTTGTAAATGTATGAATGTGATAATTATACATATTAGGTGGTAGGACTTTTCTTTCTCAAAATAGCATGTGATATATCTCCATTTAGTAAGTTTCAATTACTGATCGTGTCCTATTTATTACCTTAGTGCAGAGAGTATATAGAATTTTACAAGAGCTTTGACTGCAATGCCATCTAGGCATGTGGTAAGGTCATGTGGCATATATATTATGGCTTATTTGATATTACAGGAACCAAAGGCTTCTGTATGGCCAGAGTATGTCACCAAAAAACCTCTTACATCATGCGACGACAAAAATTGTTGAATGTAATAAAATTGCAGCTACGGTGATAAATGGCACAAATACCAACTTGCTTAGGTTTGAATGGATAGTCAACTCCTTTTCAGAGTAAGTCATTACTCCCACTTTGATAATCTCATGGTGGAGGTAGAAAACAAGGAAGATAAAAAATATTTTCATGGCTTATATCATAAATTATCAGCACTAGAGCATGATCATACAATACCTGTAACCACACGATACAAACATATAAAATTACTAGAGCTTTGTGGGATTAAGAGGTACATTGAAAGATGTGGTATCTTCATAGATACAAGAACTCCAAACTCTTGTATCCTTAGTAGAGTTCAAAGAACTCTTATTAGTATGTTAAGAAAATGAATGGTATGAAAGACTTATCTCATTTCATTACATTTGAAAATAGAGGAGTAAACAAAGTATATGTAGAAGATAGTCCTTCGTCATAGGTGTCAAGGAAAAGCAATAAAGAGCAATAAAGAATACAACAGATAAAGCTAGATATACATGATAAAGAAAAGGGGGATGCTATGCTACAGCCCCATTTTGGGGCTGTAGCATAACTTCGGCATCCCGGTTTTTTAATTTATGTGTTTTTTTATCTCAATTTTTTTTTACTTTTTAAGATTAATTAATTATTATCTAGGTTATATAATTTTTTGAGAATTTTTTAAAATATTTTTAAATTTTTTTTAAATTTTTTTACATATTTTATATACTATTCATCTATAATTTTTTTGACACTATTCATTCATAAACAAAAATATTTTTTAAAAATATAAAAACGTTTTAAAAAATCTTAAAAAAAATATATGATATAAATAAGAATTTATTAATATAAAAAAGTAAAAAAAAAAGTAAAAAAATAATTAAAATAATAAAAAAAAATTAAAAAGCCTAAGCTACGCCCCAAAATGGGGCTGTAGCTTAGAATTGCCCTAAAGAAAATATACAACAAACATAAAAGTGTCCTAGCACTGTCTAACATAAAAGAAAAATAAGACAGCAAAGTTTACTTCAACACATAAGATGCACAAACTAAAGAAGTGTAAGACGACTTCATCACTTCTCCTCAAGTTAGAGTGTGTAAGTTAATAACACCCAACTTGCTGAACATAGAGTTGAATCAATCTCTGTTCAAAGCTTTAGTGAAGATGTTTGCTAATTGAGCCCCGGTTCATATCTTGGTGAGACCAATCACATGAGAGTGCACGTGCTCTCGAACAAAGTAACTATCTATCTCAACATGGTTTATGCATTTATGGAATATTGGATTGGCTGCAATGTGAATGATTACCTAATTATCACAAAGTAAAACTATGGGTAATGCCTGGGGTGCCTCTAAATCAAATAGTAACCATCTCAACCATAAAAGTTCACTGGTTGTGGTGACCATTGCCCTGTATTCTGCTTCAGCTGAGGAGTAGGCAACAACTGACTACTTTATACGCCAAGAAATTAGAGATCCTCCTAACATGATAAAATATCCTGTGGATGACCTACGGGTGGTAGGGCATCCACCCCAATCAGCATCATAATATGTAAACAAATTCAATCCTCTTGAGACTGATGAAGTATTCCTTGTCCTAGTGTGTGCTTCAGATATAGCAATATGCATTCAGCTGCAAACATGTGTTCCTCCTTAGGGATACTAACAAATTGGCTAAGAATGTTCACTGCATGTGTGGTGTCAAGTATGGTTATAGTTAGATAAAGTAATTGTTTTATTAAACATCTGTAACTAGTAGCATCAGTGGAAAACCCTCGACTATCTACTTGCATTATGTGTTCTGTTCCATGGGAGTGTCACAAGGGCAGCATGCTTACATCCAACTTTCTTCAAGTATATCTAAAGTATACTTGTATTGACTAAGAACAATCCCTTGTGGTGACTTGGCAACTTCTATGCCAAAAAATACTTCAGCTTGCCAAGGTCCTTGATACTGAACCTATTATCAAGGTAATGCTTGACTGCATGAATCTTCTCAGTGTCATTTTCAGAAATGATCACATCATCGACATATATAAGAGCAGTGACAATGACTTTCTGCCACTAGTTGGATTGTTTGAAATCAACATGCAGTGAGGCATTGGCAAACTTCAGGTACCAATTGGAAGATGTATGTTTCAACTATACAATAACTTTCTCAATCTACAAACTCTGGTCTCCCCTTCTTTAGCAAATCCTTATGGTATGGACATGTAGACTTCTTCTTCCAAGTCCTCATGAAGAAATTCATTATTAATGTCTAATTGCTGAATTTCCTAATTACATTTGGCAGCAACAACAAGAAGACAATGAACTGTTACTAATTTAGCTATAGGAGCAAATGTCTCATGGAAGTCTACTCCTTTGATCTGGTTGAACCCCTTAGCTACCAATTTTGCTTTGTATCACTCCACTTCTCTATTGGGTCTGTACTAAATCTTGTACACCCACTTTGACCCAATGGCTTTCTTTCCTAAAGGAAGGTGCTCTAGTGTCTAAGTTTCATTCTGTTCTAAGAACACATTTATTTTTGCATAGCATCTCTCCAGCATTCATACTTCGCAGCTTGAGCACAAAAATGTGGTTCATTAAACTTGGTCATTGCTGCCAAAAAGTCTTGTGGGCATTGGAGAACCTGTGATAAGAAATTTGGTTCAAGAGAAGGTGCACAATAGAGTTAGCACTAGAAGAATCAAACAATGGAAGGAAGTTTACCCTGTAGTCATCGAGGTACTTGGGTCTTCGTCAAGTACACTTGCTGGTGCTCTCAGTGTCTTCCATTTATACGCTGGCTGCAGAGTTTATTTCCTCCATTATACCAGTATCAAGTAAGCTAACATACTTAATCTAGGTTAGTGTTAATTAAAGACCTTTAGATGTGCTTGATCCACTAGTAGAAGGTCTAGGTCTCTCAATGGCATCCTTAATGGAGTCCATGCGCACCGTTTCACTATTGTCATCCCCCTGCTCATGGATTGGGCCATGTCCGAAGATTGGGCCATCTCTAGTGGACCCATGTTCAGGGTAAGTTTTCCATTCTACTTCTAATACGCTTATGTGTCTATTTATGATTGGCTTGGTCTACATATATTTTATAGACTGTCTACTTAAGAATTTTTTGTAGTTTGGTTTATATCAATTTTAGGTGTAAAGCAAACTATTTTTTGAATTTTAGTCCGTAACGCCCCAGAGTCCTAAGGGTTCATTTGGAAATTTTAGAATGTTAAGTCACAATTATGTTGATGTGCATTGGAACCTGATAAGTGCTTATTTTTCCATGTTTTATGTTGAATTCTCTTGCATATAATTGCTTTGTTCTTGGGTTTCTTGTGCTCTTACCTTTGTTTTATATTTTGTAGGGGTTTTGAGGTAGAAATTCAATTTTTATGAAATGATTCAAGTTAGACAAGCTTTGGAACAATTTAAAAGCAAATCCATGTGAAAAAGAGCTCAAAATACTTATTTTCAAGTCTATGTCAAAAGTCTCAACACCCCAGTGTCCATCCTTGGGCACCTCAACTCTCAAAACTAAAGAAAAAGTGTCCCAAACTCGAGAATTTAGTGCCCTAGTGCTCCAAGATAGCGTTGCGGCTCCTAGAAAGAGATACTAGACTTTCCAAGCCTTAGCATTGTGGCACCCACTGCTGGCAGCCCCTATTTGAAAATCAAGGCTGGGCACTGTAGCTCCCAAGGGTCAGAGTTGCAATGCCCGTGCACGCTGAACACTTTAAAAAGAGGTTCTCACCTCATTTAACAAATTATAACTTCTAAAAACTTAGAGAGAAACCTTAAAAGAGAGAAGGAGAAGAAGATGAAGGCTGAAGGGAGTGATTTCAGTGGAGATTCATCTGTGTGGAGTTCTTCAAAGAGTTTTCTCTTCATCATTTCTTCATTCTCTTTGTATCTTTTATTGTTTTCATGGATTTGCATGTTGTATTTGAGAGATTTCTGATGTTAGAAGGCTAAATCCCTTTTGTTGAGGGTGAACTCAATGCCTTGGACTTGATTTTGTGATTAAATCCATTGATAATGTTATCTAACTAATCTTGAATGCTTGTTTATGTTCTTCCGCTTGCTATGTTCATGATTATTGCTTGGTTTTGTTTGGGTGGTAAACTAAATGAGCTAGGTAATCATCTAATGCTACGATAGAGGATTGAATAATAGTTTGATTCTCTTATTCACAAGTAGCAATTTGTAGTTGTTGGGATGGTCAAGTCCTTGAGAATTATGATGTGGAGCATAACATGGGTTAAATAATCCAAGCGTTTGAGATTATTGCCTAGATTAATCTCTTTTTCTCACTTTAATGCTTTCATTGGATTAAATCTAAAGAGCTTGTTCTAGGTTGTTCGTTGGATTAAGAGTAAATAGAGAGCATTATTCTATTTATCAATAAACTAAGGAAAGATTGTGGTAGCAAAGTTTGTTGCTATCTACAGTTAGTAGTTAGGATAAGGAGTTGGGAGTATTGTCATGTTTATAGTCATAATAAGTGATTATCTATGATCACTTGCCGATGTCTAATGGTAAAAAGTGATTCCTCAACCATATTTCTCATCTTAATATAGTTTTAGTGTTTTTTGTTGTGTTCTTTGTTTACATTGCTTTTTGGTTCACGTTTACCTTTACCTAAAGTTCCTTTGTCTTAACTAAAAACCCTATTTTTTTACAATTTAGTTATTGATTCATTAATTTTATTAGTAATTAATCAACTAAATCCAATCCTTTGTGGGAAAATGACCCTTGTTCATAAAAACAAAATTATTACCACTATACTGCAATGTTATATTTGTGAGTCTCCTACTTAGGAATCAGTCAAAATTTGAAGTTCTAATTGGGAACACATCAGGGTCGATCCATAAATATTTATGATAAAACAATGTCATGAGCATGTTAAGAATGGACTAAAGGAGCTAGGGGTCAAATTTCAAGGGAATATAAGTTGTATTTGTAGGTGCAATCGACTAAACTTCTCTACGCCTATAAATAGGGAACCACTTGAGAATTTGAGAAGAAAGAGAAGGAAGGCTCAAGTAAAAAGGTCTAGGGGGCGTGGAGAGTATTTCGAAGGAGGGCCATGTTGCTGAAACTCAAGTAAATCCCTTCTAAAGGATTCCTAAATAATTTCTACCATGTGTCACTATTCATGAGAAAGAGAAAATTTGTGTGGGGTTTCCCAAGAATCATCACAAGTATCCAATGAGAGATGGAGGTTATCAATTAACTCTCCTCGTCCTAGTGAGTTGTCTGTTGGCCTGGGAAACCACGCCCATTGCATATTTTGGGACTTTTCATTGTTTCAAGCAAGAGAAACCTTATGCAAACAATATTTGATTCAAAAACCATTTTGGGTATTACTTTTCAGTGCCATAAGGAATAGTTCAATAACATCTATTGGACCCAGGAAGCTACAATCATTCAGACTCCATTTTGAAGGGATTCAGGTGAGGAAAATCTTTCCCAAGAGCATATCATAACTCTTGAGAATATGTGGGAGTGTATAGGATATGAATTCTGTGGATTTATGAAGAATCCCAAGGAATGATAGTAGTAATTAACCATAAACAGTAGAGAATCATAATAAAACCTAAATGGGTACCGAAGTGTTTAGATAAAATGAAACCATAATTGGGGTAAGTAGCTAGCAAGTAAGAGGGGAAGTAAGATCATTGTAGGGTGAGGCCACAAGCATTACTCTCACTTAGCTAAGAAGAATTTGACAAGGGTAACGGTGAGGAACGCGGGTAAGGATAATGGCAGACAAACCAAATCTAAATAATTAATAGAGTGATTGTTATGGAATGAAAAAGGTACCAAGGAAAGATAATCTAGTGGACGAGTTTTGTATAATATGAGGGTCAATGTTATGGGAAAGTTGAGTATATTCATGCATAGCTAAGATGGGGCTTCACAAGGGTGCTTAGGAAAGGGGGCATTAGTTGCATGTTGAAGTTCACGCATGATAGGATCACATCATAGTGAATGTTTTATGCTTAATATTATTTTCCATAAAATGTTTGAAATTTCCTTTTTATTCAAGAACCATGTAAAATGATAGATTTTATTCGATTTTATGAATTTCGTATTTATTCTTGTTTGCTTGAAAGCATTTATATCATTATATTCATAGCGGATAAGTTTGTAAGAAAACCCACAATATTAATTGATTTCGAAGAGGCTTATGTGCCAACACAACTATTTTGTGGTTTGTTTTAAAAAGGTTATGGTTACCTTGGGATCCATAGTTGTATTGTGGTAGAACTTAGATGTATCTAGGTCACAACCTCTGCCAGTTGTGTTGGTCCTGGTAGAAGGTTGATTTCTCCACCCCCTTCGGTTGAGTTGGTCCAAGAGGTGGAGTGTAGAATCGTCATTGCTTTTCCTCCTTGGTTGAGTTGGTCCAAAAGGAGCCTCCGTTCGGTTGAGTTGGCCCTGAAAGCGAAATAAATATTTCCTCTCTAGTTGAGTTGGTCCTGGAGGTGAACAATTTGGGTTCTTCCATGGAATTCTATAGGATCCTAGTGTTCATTATTTGACAATTATTTCGAGTAGGGATTTCATTATCTTGCATAGCATCTTTCCACACTTGAAATATTTATATTTTTATAAAGTAACAGTTTAAAGCATGCAATTTTGAAAATAATATACACATATGCATACTGTTGCGTTTCTCATGCACTCTAGGAGGTGAAAGAAGAGAGAAGTTAGAGGTAAGAATTGGGTACTTTGAATCTATGCATACATGCATCGCTTAACCTACGATTATATTTTTGGGTTGATTTCTTTCATTGAGTTATTTAAAGCTCACTCCTTCGGAGACTTTGTTTTATTTTCTAGGCCTATGCAACATTTAGTTGGCATTCGCCGATTTGATTCCAAGAGCTACAAATAGGAAGGACTTTGGGTGTGAGGTAAAGTTCAAAGTGTTAATTTGTAATATGAAGGAAACCTAGTTTTGTACCTTGATCTTTAAATGATTTGTTTTAATGTGAAATGCTTTGTTATTTGGGAGCAATTGTGATTTGTTATATGTATAGCCAAGTGTGTTAAAGACTTGTTTGGATTGACAAGTCGAGGCACCCTCAATCTTAGTGCTGGTTACGACCCAGTGAATTGGATCATATAACTATTTTTCTTACACCTGAAATTCAAATATAATTAGGATGTTTCAGTTAAAAAAAATAACAAGGTTGTGACTAGTAATGTTGGATGTAAAAATAGCCGCTGCCTTTTTTTTTTCTTTTCTAAAAAATCTTTTTGATGTGTAAAGAGAATGTTGGTCACTTTTCAATTTTCGATTTTTGTTCAAATAGTTCTTTTAAAAACCCTTCGTTTAATTTAAATTCTTGTTGAATAAATCAATAAAAATTAAGTTGTATAATAACTTGGTTATATAATTATTTAACTGATTCTGTAACCAAATTGATATATATCTCACCAGTTTCTATGGAATGGATATCGGGCAACAATACCGAGCAGGCAGCACTATATTTCATTTCACTAGGAAAACTTTACATGTTCTCATCAATCCTATATTTGTCAGTTCACTCACTGCAATACCTACAAAAATTCTAGTGCATTGAAGAGCCTTACGTAGCATAAAAGAATATTTTATTTTTCACCTAAGAAACTAAAGTTACGTTTCCTGATCTCTCAGCATGATCTGAGACAGTCCCCTCAGATGATATCTCCCCTTCATCAGGACGTTCAACCCGAGAGGGATCTGACTGAATCTTGCCGGAATCTCCACTATCAGGATGTTCTACTTTATGCTCTTTAAGTGAATCCCGAAATGTAGGTGAAGTCTGCCAAGGCCTCTTATTTCCAAAGGAACCTTCGGAGTCCTTGAATTTAGTTCGGTCAGCAGGCCTTGGCAATGGGAGCTTGCTCTCAAGAAAGCTTGAAGTGCCTGAAACTGACAGAAGATGTGGGCCAGGAGCAATACAAGATGCCACTAACTGGAGCACTTCAGGAGAAGGGGACAATCCTGTGTTTGTCTTTTTCAGTTGGTGTACAGATGATGAGTGTGAGGAGTTGACTGCTTTTAAATTTAAAGAAGCCTTGTTGAGGTCAGATTCAATCTGCTGAACTCCTGGAGTTCCTGTCTGAGAAATGAGAGGATATGGTGGTCCCAAGAGATTTGCGCTTGATGCACCATAATTGATGTGGATGTTGCTGTGGAAATCCTTGGTGCTTCCAGCAACATCTGGCAGGACCCCATTGAACTTTCGTGATCTTCTCTTCTTTCTCTTCTTCAGACTACACCTGGGGTCCCTTGGTAGGGAAGGAGGTGGACCAGGAATTACAAATGGAGGAATGGTAGGCTTATCTTCTCCATAGAGCAAGTGAACCGATTGAGCGATTGCTGACACAGTGGGTGGCAGGACAGGATCAGGGAGTTTGGCTGGGGAACTGACAGCTTCCCGTAACCAGTGGGGAAGCTTGTCATTTGAAGTGGTAATTGCAGCTACTTCCTCCCCTTTTGAGTGCAAAAGATCAGGTCCTTTAATCCGGTCAGATGGCACTCCTGAGCTACATTCACCATTTCTTACATTTATACAATTGTCACGCATATTATTAGGTGACCGATCCAGAAGTCCAGGCAACTTCCCACAATTACTGGTGCCTTGTTCATCCTCCGTTTGCTGTATATCAATGCTGCCTGAGCAATTCAAACCTAAAGAACCTAGGCAACTGGTCCCAAAAGAATTGAGCAGAAATGGTCTTTCAGAGGGTACATTGGAAGAAGTCCCTGGTCTATCAGAGGGTTCAGCAGAAGTACCTTCAGGAAATTTTGCTCTGTATTTATCATGACTCCAAGACGGAAGAGGCACAAAATGATCATTTTGCCGACTAGGTTGATCTGATGTTCTAAAATGTGGCAGGCCAGATGGAGGATCACCAATCCCTAATTTCATGTCAGTCATATGGGTTATAAATTTAGGTGGCAAGAAAAATCTGCTCCCATGCAAGGCCCTTTCCATCATTCCATCAGAGATGGGAGAAAGAGCAGATTTTGTAGACTCTGTCATCTTGGTTGATTTTGGCACCGGAAAAGCTGGCCCCCGAAAAACCTTGAGTTGTTCCTCTTCCCACCTTATTGACAGATCTTCAGATGCTTTATACTTCAAAAACTTTAACTTGGGATTTCTAAGCATGGCATCCCAATTACCCCTTCCATGCCTACGAACACCAATCCAGAGGGAATCAAGTTCATCTTCGGACCAACCATCTAATTTTGACTTCTTTTTATACAAGTTACTTGATGAAGACCCAGTTCTCATCATTATGTTTTCAAGCACCTTCCTATGGTTTTCCGGTAATGATGGCAATGTGGTTGACCTTCGTCCGAAATCCAAGGTGGGCACATCCCTGTCTTGCTGATTAAATCTGAATAAATCTTCTGGCGGTATTTTGAAATTAGGTAATAATGGCATTGTTGGAAGGTCTGGTATAGAGCGATTCAATGCTTCCAGTCTTCCACCTAATGACAATTTAGGTAAAAGGTCCTGGTGTGAACTTGGTATGTTCTTATTTGTAAGTGGAAATCTGGCCAGTAACCTTTCATCAAATGGCAGGTTTGGCAGTGCCATCTTCTCTTGGAAGGCAGCTAATGTAGCGCCTGAATTTTCAAATGCATCAGATTCCTTTCCTTGTACAGCTGGAGGAAACTGCAAAAAGAAAGGATATAAATTACAGTGAAAACAAGTATAAAAATAACTACCTAGAATGGGAGATTGTGATCATCAAATCCACACAAAGAAACACACCGGAACAAATGGGAGATTGTGATCGGGGATGTTATTCTTGAAACTCTGTTGGAAAATTTCTGCCGATGTATCTGGTAGCTTGGTATTTGCTGCTGTTTCCTGACTTCTAACATCAGTCTCCATGGATGTCCCAGAGCAAGGGGCAAGACTAAATGGAAACCCTGCTCTGTTTCCCTGTCTACTTTGTCTCCAATTTTTCTTCAAAAGGTTACCTTCTGATGATTCCATTTGGTTAGCATTTGGAGCAGAAAGTCCCAGAACAGGTAACAAGTTACTGGTGGGCATGGAGTTTGCAGTGTTTAGCTCCTCATAATGGTGATTTGGAAGGAAAATGGCAGGCTGAGAATGGCCTAAATTATTGACAGAAACATAAAGATGAGCCCTCATTATATTTGTTGATAACCTGTCCATCCTTGAAATGGAGTCAGTATTGCCCTCCTGAGCTTCTGAAAGTTGAACAGATTTGTTGTCCTCTAAGTTGATATAAGGCCCCTCTTGAATTGGATTCATTGGTCCCGTTCCCAGATCCCCGCCCTTTGCATTGGCAGGAGACTGGGGGAGTGACTCAGGTCTAGGGAGTCCCTCAGAAGGATGAAATCCTCCAACTGCATTCCTCCGAGCAAGTCGTTCCTTCTTCCGAGCACGGAGCTTAGCACTGTTCAATAATAGTATGTTATGTTCAGCCATCTCAGAAAGATTGAGGGCATTTAAACCATATAGCTAACAACCATCGGGTCTAACAATATCAATAAGAGGGAATAAGATCTTAGACATTAAATTCACGTGTGAGAAAATTACCAATGAGATGGTCATAGCAAAACCACAAACTACTCATCATCATTTTTTAGGGACTACCAATATACAATAAATAGCTAACTAACTTGTTCAGCAGAAACTCACATAAAAAGTCAAACTACCATGAACAATTTGTCAACAGCACACAGGACTTGCTTAGAGCTCTATGTAAATCATTCCCAGCAGTAAAATTTGTAGGACCAGAGGTTTATATTTGCATATGCCTTTTTTTTTAAAAAAAAATAGATAAAAAAAATTATTTGAGAGAAAACAAGGAGAACTAAGGAGGAGGATATCCTCCAAGACAAGTAACTAAAAATGCCGCAAAGCAAACAAAATCCCCAATATAATAATGTTCAGCAAACCGTCAGCACATTTGTAGAAAGAAATCCTGTGAAAGAAGACATGAGCCGAACACCAAAAACGAGGCGTAAAGAAAATCCTGTCCAGTAACAGATCTAGAGACATAAATATCTCCTATATCAATATATAATCATAGTAAAATAATTCAGAAGATATGTAAAAAAAAAAAAAAAAACATACAATTTTGCTTTTAGGGCTCGCCCTGCTGGCGTATATTCACATATAGGCTCTGGTTCTGGCTCTTTTTCCTCCTCACCACCACTCTGCTTCAACAGGCACACCATTATAGAACAGTAAATATAGGAGCAGGTGAGAAAATATATACTAATCTCGTGTAATCACTCAAAAAAAAAAAAAAAACCATCAACAAAGTCATATAAATTCTTTTCCAAACAGTACAGATTTTCTGATAGAGACCCCAAGAGTCCTAGTCTTGCAAGGAATGAAGAGTCCTAGTCTAATTAGGAGTGTAGAGTCCCAAAATGGTAATTAACCCTATTGTAGGCTATTTGAGCAAGAGTTGCACATGAGGTCGGTGTAGAGAATTTAGGGAAACACTAGGGAGAGACCTAGCCTCTCGAAAGCTAGGGATTTATCTTTATTTTCTAGTTTCTTTATGACTACTCTATTCCTAAGACTATTTGCTATTTATTATCAGTTTATTATATTATGTTGCCACATGGTTCCCAGTAATTGGTATTAAAGCAGGTTAACAACAGCCAAGTTCCACAACGTTAGAGGAGGGCGCACGCGGGCGAAGGAAGACGACACCAAAAGGGTTTCGCAAGAAGCTGCATCTTGGGTTGCGTTTCTGCTCCTGCAATAGTCACTTAGTGTTGGGTTGATGTCAGCAAGTAGAGCAACTGAGTATTGTGGCGTATGACGAAGGGTTCAGCGACGGCAACAATCTGGTTCAAAATATCAGCGCTAGCAAAGAGAAAGTTTGTACAGCAAAGAACAGCCAAGGGGGTGCAACGAGTAGCTAGTATAGTTTTTCGTCCTTGCCATCTATTCCACGAGGTGCGTGATCACAATAGAGTCTCAAGTTGCTCTCTGTTGGTTACTCTAGTGGGTTGTGGGGATTGCTCGGTCAGTCCTTCTCTGCAATGACAATGACAGTAGGTATCAGTTGGTCATGTGCTTGCTCCGCTAGTTTATTTCCTTGTGTGACGACAGAGTAGCAAGACATAAAAGAAGAAAGGACAAAAAAAAAAAAAGTGAAAAAAAAGATTAAAAAAAAAAAAAAAGGAACATTGAGTATCTCAAAGATGATGGTGAATACCAAGATGGAAGGCAAATTTCACAGCTTGCAAAAGGAGATGGGGGATATGCGTAGCAGGATGGAGAATTGGAGTTCAATGTGGCGTGCCAGATGGGGGGTTTTATGGATGAAATGCGCGAGTTGTTGAGGAACTAGGCCGAAAAGAAGTCGGAAAGAGGCACTAAAGCCAACGACAGGAGGGAGGAAACTGAGTGGGAGGCTTCTCGCAATGTAGGTGTAGGGGGTAAACCCAAAACCGCTGACTAGAGTTACTTGTTTTCTCGAGGGAGGAACCTCACAGTTGGATATTCCAAGCTATGCGATACTTTGGCATCAATGGGATCCCAAACTAGGAGAAGGTGACTACTGCTATGTGCATAAGGGAAGGCTCTGAATTGGTTGCAGTGGATGGAGGCCAAGGAACCCCTTAAAGGGTGGGGCCACTTCAAGGTTGATTTACTGGGGAGGTTTCGACCTTCTCAAGAGGGGAGTGCCCATGAAGGGAGCCTTCATCAATGGACTAATTGACGTCATTAAGGTTGAGGTGAGGTTGATGGAACCCAGAACCTTAGCGTAGGTGAAAAGGATGGCCCAAAAGATTGAGGATAAGTTCTTGGCCCAAGAGAGGTCAAGGAGTATGAAGGTGGGGCATGGACTATAGATAAACCCACCATACAGCCGTGGTGGTACGGCTAGTGAGGTAGGCCGCCCCACTTACTCTTTTAACAATACTTCCAAAACTATGTACACTGGAGGTGGAAAGGACAGTGTGGTAGCAACGGAAGAGCCCAGAACGGGAGGAAACTCTTCGGGGAGTAAGATGGGAGGTTATAAGAGGCTGTCAGAAGCAAAGTACCAGGTTAGGAGGGAGAAGGGGTTGTGTTTCTAGTGTGATGAGAAGTTTGGGCCAGGCACAAGTGCTGAAATAAATAGCTACAAGTCTTCCTAGTGACCTCGAATGATGAGGGGCATGAAGAAGGACCTGGAGGCTAGGAAGGCGGAGAAGTAAAGAAAGTGGAGTTATCATTCATTGCCATGGTGGGCATTGCGACTACCAAGACGATGAAGTTAATAGGGAGAATTGGTGAGCATGAGGTGCGGGTCCTTATTGATAGTGGAGATACCCACAACTTTATTTTCACTACCGTCGTTCAAAACTTGCAGATGCCAGAGGAGATAAAAGAGTTTAGTGTCCTCATGGGGAAGGGATGCTAGTTGAAGGGTGAAGGAATATGTAAGGGGCTGGAGTTGTATGTGCGGGGGATCACCATTGAAACAAACTAAGAGAAAAATAAGAGAGAATGGGATTACTGACTTGTGTTTAGTCAGATTTCCTATGTGTCTATTTATAATAAAATGAGGTTATACTGTATTAGTGGCCTAAGCCCACTAGGGCAAACACACAATGCCTAATATCATAAGGAAACACACAATAACTCTTTCAATCCCCCTTAAGTTAAGGCATATATATCAATCATGCCCAGCTTATTACAAATGTATAGAACCCGGGACCCATTAAAAGTGCTTTAGTAAAGACATCAACAAGTTGTTCCCAAGTTTTAATATGGCTTGTAGAAATCTGGCCACACTGAATCTTATCACGAATAAAGTGACAATCATCCTCTATATATTTTGTCCTTTCATAAAAAACTGGATTCGAGGTAATATGAATGGCTTCCTGATCACACCATAACTTCATGGGACCAACACTCCTAAAGACACTTCCTCCAACAGTTGAGATACCCATAGAAGTTCACACGTCGCTTGGGCCATGGCTCGGTATTTAGATTCTACACTTGATCTCGCCATCACATTCTGCTTCTTACTTTTCCAAGATACAAGATTTACTCCTACAAACACACAATATACAGAAGTGGATCTCCTGTCAATAGGTGACCTAGCCCAATCAACATCAGAGAAACCTTCAATTCTACCGTGCCCATGATCACTATAAAGAAGCCCTCGTCCGAGCGCATTCTTCAAGTACTTCAAAATGCCCTGTAATGCATCCCAATGAACAGTAAGAGATGTCATGAACTGACTTACAATACTAACTGCAAATGATATGTCAGGACAAGTAGTAATGAGATAGTTTAACTTCCCAACTAATCTTCAGTATCTCTGTGAATCAGACAATAATTCACCATCATCTGCTGTGAGTTTCAAATATGGGACCATAAGAGTCTCACACGATTTGGCTCCAAGTAATCATGTCTTAGTCAACAAGTCTAGTACATACTTTCTCTGTGAAAAAAGAATATCCTTCTTACTACGACTTATGTCAATCCACAGAAAATATTTCAAGTTGCCCTAGTCTTTAGTCTGAAATTTGGATGGGAGGAAACTCTTAAGTGCATCAATGCCACATCTGTCATTTCCAATGAGTACAATGTCATCTACATATACCACCATCATGATACAGCTAGCACTGGAGTGTCGATAGATCAACGAATGATCATAACTACTCCTGTGTAGGCTAACTCAAGAACCACCTCACTCATCCTCCCAAACCAAGATGAGGTCATTGTTTCAACTCATACAAAGATTTGCGTAAACGACACACTATACCAATCTCCTCAACTCAAGTGGTTGCCCCATATAAACTTTCTCCTGGATATTGTCATGCAGAAATGCATTCTTAACATCTAATTGATGATGCCAGTGGCGGGCAGCAAACAAAGAAATAAACAAACGAGGAGGCTAATTTGGCAACATGGGAAAATGTCTAAGAGTAATCAATACCATAAGTCCGAGTATATCCTTTAGCCACCAGACGGGCCTTGAGATTAGCAACAGAACCATCAAGATTAACCTTCACTGCATAAACCCACTTACAACCCACAACTAGTTTGCCAGAAGGGAGAGGAATAAGATCCCAAGTATGATTCTGGTCAAAGGCAGACATTTCTTCCTTCATAACAAAGGTCCAACTATCTTGAGTAAGAGTGTCCCTCACAGTGTTAGTGATAGGGCATCAAGGGAGGCAACGAAAGACTGATAAGCAGAAGACTACTAGTCAGAGCGAACAAAGAAATGGATAGGTACAAGAACGTTTACCTTTCCGAAGGGCACTAGGGAAGCTAAGCTCGAGTTCGAAGACGACGACGACAATAGTGACCGAGATTCAAGAGTCCTAGGGGGCACAACTGGTACATTCTGCAGTGCAAGGGGCTGGGAGGGTTCAGAAGGGCGAGGTCGATGCGAATATACTAGAGTATTAGGAGGACGAGGGGAGAGGGGTGAGGGAGCGAGCTAACAAACTCGATGGACTGGACCTGGTAGACTAGAAAGTCATCAATGGATGCATAGGAAACAGGCTGGTCAAACGGAAAAGGGATAGACTCAAAGAAAGTAACATCGATAGAAACAATATAACGACCTAAGTCAAGAGAGAAACAGCGATGCCCCTTCTAAGATAAAGAATACCCAAGAAAAATACACTTGAGAACGAGGATCAAGCTTGGATACTCGGGGATGCACATAATGAACAAAGCAAGTATAAACAAAGATACGATGAGTAAGCGAAAACGAAGAGTGAGACAAATGTAAAACAAAGTAGGGGGACTGACCATTTAACACAGAAGAGGATAAATGATTAATCAAAAAAACAAGCAATAAAGATAGCATCGGCCCAAAAATTTTTAGAAACATTAATGCAAAACAAAAGAACGCAGGCAACCTCCAATAAATGTCTATTGTTTCGTTCGGCTATCCCATTCTGTTGAGGGGTAACACTACAAGAGGATTGATGTAAAATACCATGCTGAGTGAGAAATGAGGTAAAGCAAGAAGAAAAGTATTTTTTAGCATTATCACTCCGCAATATCTTAATCGGAGTATGAAATTGTTTGTATTTCAGAATGAAAGGTAGAAATACGGAAAACACTTAAGAGTGATTCTTTATTAAATAAAGCCAAGTGGCATGAGAGAAATTATCAACAAAAGTGACAGAGTATCTAAATCTGGTTTGAGACACAACTAGACAAAGACCCCAAATATTGGAATGAACATTAAAAAGAGCTAAAGCTTATTTATTGACACGAATAGGAAAAGAACCACGACAATGTTTAGCAAACTGACAAGACTCAATTTCTAACTGAGACACAGACTCAACACTAGGACAAAATTTCTTTAAGCCTGGAAACGAGGGGTGACCAAAGCGGCAATGAAGGTCCAAGGGTTATGTGGTGCTGGAACAGGCGATGGAGGAAGGTATAGATGATGGCGGGCACTCCTGAATGTATAGACCGTTTGATTCCCAACCTCTACCAATAATAGTCCCAAGATCCTGAAATATACAATGGTCAGGGAAAAATTCAATGGTGCACCAAAGTGCTCGAGTGAGCTTACTGACAGAAATCAAATTGAAAGGAAATTTAGAAAGGTAAAATACAATAGATAATGGGATGGAAGATGAGGGATTAGCTGTACCCCTCCCAAGAACTAGGGCGGATGAACCATCTGCCGAAGTTACATTGGGAAAGTGGGATGCAGAGAATGAACTCAGAATACCTATGTCGCCAACCATATGATCGGTGGTACTTGAGTCAATGACCCAACCGTTGAGAGTAGAGGAGAAACAAGCAGTAGAGGTGCCTGTCTAAGCCACAATCACGTAAGATCGTATAGAAGGCTGAGCTGCCTAAACCTGAGCGAACTAGGCTAACTCATCAGCGGCCAAGGTAAAGGTCTTAGGTTTGCCCCCTAGCTAAGGATATGAAGCAACGATATTAACCGCTTAGCAAGAAGTTTGGGACAATTATGCTTGAAGTAGCCATGTTCATTACAATAGTTACAAGTAAAAGTGCCATGTACACCCGAGTCTCGTCCACTAGTTCGGCCACCCTGGGAACCACCACGACAACTTCTAGTCCCCAAGAAAGCAGATGTCTCACCCAGGCTATTCACACTCTTAGAGGATTCTCTATTTGTCCAAAGCAGACGAAAGTACACATTGTACTTTAAGTTTGTTTGAACCAGTCAGGATCTTGGACCAAGCTGCACTATATTGTCCATGGAGACTAGTAAGAAAGCCAATAGCCGCTATCTACTCCCATTGTTCCCGCATCTCCCAAACATCACTAGTAATTGGGAGAAGAGTATTAAACACATTATAAACTTACTTATACTGTGTGAAGTGATTTGTTAGGGAAATATCTTTCTAATCTGCTTTGTAAAAGTCCTGAAGAACATAAAAAATATGAGCCAGATCCTCCTTGCCGGAGTACAAGATTCCAAATAATACCAGAGATATTTCACAGGGCCACAATGAGTAGTAATGTCCTCAACACAGGCCTCCAAAGTCTGTCTGATTAGGCCATGAAGACGTTTATCCTTCCAAATCCATTTCTTTTTGGAAGCCTCATCTGGGGGAACAAGGCTAGTCAAATGCTCCTCCATTTCCACACCATACATGAACATTTCAACAGCTTTCCTCCATTAAGCATAGTTACAAGGACCATCTAATTTTCTGTTAGTAATTTTGGTGGGTGCTGGAATTAATTCGGACACCAACCACTTAGTGTCGCTTGAGCTAGAAATAACCCAATTACTTTCTGAATGTTCATCAGCAATGATTACAAGAATATGAGAGCCAAGAAACTTGCTCTTTAGAAACTATTTACCAAACACAGCAATAATCTAGATAACAAAATTTTAGTGATGGAAGGCTTAAATCATCCAAAGAAGCATAAGAAAAAGCCACAAATTAGTAGAACAATCACACCTGAAGCATTGTTCGCTGAAAACTAGATCTTCAACAACCCAGAAAATGGCTGGCGGTATCCTCTAAACAGTCACAGCCTTAAAAAAAACACACACCCAACTTGTAGATATCTAAAAAAACACACACAATTGACAAAACGCATGTCTGTTAGGTCGAAGGTCACGAGCCCAGCCACCATCGTCCACGGTCGTCGTAGCCGCCAAGGTCTGATGTGCCGACAGCGTGGTGTGTCCGCCAGCGAGCGTCGCACAGCCACATGTCCAAAATGCCGGCCACAGTAGCACAAAACGCTCAAAATTGCATCCTTCACTCACACCCAACATATGGCGGTGGTCGAAGGGACCACGCTGGTGATGACGACATTGATCAGAGGGCTGCAGTTGTCAAAGAAGGTCGCCGATCAGAATGGATGCAGGGATGGGAAGGGATTTGGGAAATTAGGGTTTCTGAAAAATTTTGGGAAATTAGGGATTTAGAAAAATTCAAGAAAAACTGGGCGCTAATACCATGAAACAAACTAAGAGAGAATGGGATTATTGACGTGTCTAGTCAGGTTCCTATGTGTCTATTTATAATAAAATATGAGGTTCCACTGTATTAGTAGCCCAAGCCCACTAGGGCAACAAATGATACCTAATATCATAAGCAAACACACAATAACTCTTAACAACCATAACCCAGGATTTTTTCCCTTTTGAACTCGAAAGTGCCGATGTCGAGTTGGGGGCAGAATAGATGATGCCACTCCAGGAGGTGAGCTCGAATTGGGAAACGTTGACAATGCGCTTTGAGCGCGAATGTAGGAGGGTCAAATTGCAAGAGGACCCCACTTTGACCGAGACAATAGTTTCCTTGAAGCATGTGTTGAAGACTATCTGTGGAAAAGGCCTTAGACTATGGGTTGAGTTTGGAGCGTTTGATGTTGAGCAACCTAACTTTGCGAGCACGTGGACATAGGCAAGGGTGACTGCCTCTTCGTTCCCTTCCTTTCACCTTGAGGACAAGGTGAATGTCAAAAGGGTGGTAAAGATAGAGACCCCAAGAGTCCTAGTCTTGCAAGGAATGAAAAGTCATAGTCTGTTAGGAGTGGAGAGTCACAGTTTGGTAATTAACCCTATTGTAGGCTATTTAAGCCAAAGCTGCGCAAGAGGATGGTGTGGAGAATTTAGGGGAACACTGGGGGAGAGACCTAGCATCTCGAAAGCTAGGGATTTATCTTTATTTTCTAGTTTCTTTGTCTAAGTACTCTATTCCTAAGACTATTTGCTATTTATTATCAGTTTATTATATCATATTGGTACTTGGTTCCCATCAATTTCATTGGAAGAGCACTTCTAGTTCTAGACCAACAATTCATGGAAAGAAAATTTACAATCTAGAATCAGAAAGACAAGCCAAAAGACGTAAAGTAGAGCTAGTTAGTCAATATGTAAGGGTATATAATGAAAAAAGGAAGAGAGAATGTATGCAGGAAGAGTACTAAATTTAGATAAACTAGAATACTGAAGCTAAAGAGTTTAAGCATTCTACCCATTCAGTGATATCTTGCACCTAACAGGATTTTCACTCATTGGGTAATGGTTTTTGAGTAAGACTTTGGAAGGATAATGCTCCTATCTAGAAGTTTTGTCCTGTACAGTGTTCAATTATATCATCGAACTTTCAATTTTTTTAGAAATCTTAACAATTGAGAGGGTCAGGAGTTGCAGGCTCTTTTAATTCTTCTTGACTCTTCTTATTATTTGGTCCTTGATTCTTCAGGAGTGTATGTACTCTTGTAAGTCTTTCTTTCATTTTCTAACACACTCCTAAAGGAGAAATATCTTCTAGAATGAAGTCTAAAGCTCCTTCTTAGGTTAAGCCATTTGTTCGGACAGCAATACTGAATACGATTAAATTCAGAGAGGAGACAGCTTTATCTCCTGATAAATGTGTGATGTGTATAGATTTTCCAGAATCAGTAGCTCACTTTTTCCTACATTGCCCTGTGGTGACATCTCTGTGGAATAATCTTTCTGGAGTTTTGGGTCAGCTTTGGGTGTGCCTTGTACCCTGGAGCATTTTCTCTTAATTAGATTTGCTAGTTTTGGTAGGAATAAGGAGGTAAAGGCTTTTGTGGCAAAGGGAGGTTGCTGCAGTTATTAAGTTTATTTGGATACATAGGAATGCTCATATTTTCAAAGCAGTTTCCTGTCTACTCGGTTGTTATGGGATAGGATAGTTTCTATGACTTCCCTTTGGTGTTAAGCCCATGGCCATTTCAAAGGGGTGTCAATGTTAGATCTACAGAAGGACTGAGCTGCCCTTTTACTTGTTGATGTTCTGTTTTTTATTCCTAGTTCTTTTCTGTCCTTTTATATTCTTTGATTAGGAGGGGATTCCTTGTTGTCCCATACTGTGTCTTTCTTTCTTCTCAATAATATTTCTTTTTCAATCAAAAACAAAAAAGAAGGATTTTCACTACTCTTTCATACAGAAGTTTTATGAAGGTAGTTTACTTTCAACAAAGACGCCATGAGGTTGTTTTAGAATATAAAACAAGATAAAGATTCCTTGAATGATATAACTGTACTGTAAGATGAGAATAAAACAGAGAAGAAAGCGGGAGAGGTAGAGTGGGGGAAAGAAAGCCATGAAACTCAAATGGGCCGGCTAGACTAACTGCATATATACAGAATAGGGTTACACATGATAAATAAAATGACAACAATGCCCTTCATAATACAATATATTACTAAAGTGCCCTTACACTACACTAACACTCCCCCTCAAGCTGGAGCATAGATATTGATCAT
>JASKGM010024102.1:0-28458 GCA_034509205.1 Ceratonia siliqua | reverse complement strand
TGGATATCAAATGTTGATATTGTGTAGGATTAAGCATTTGTACAAATTCACCAACATTTCCTTGAGAAGTGGTTGTAAAACCTGATTTAGCCGTATCAAAAACTTGATTGGCTACAGTAAATGATGCTTGTCCTGAGGAATTTTGCTTTTGTCTTAGTTTATAACCAAGAGGATAACCATGAAGTTTGTAGCACTTTTCAATGGTATGACCAGTGAAACCACAATGTGTACAAATTGGCCTTTCCTTTTTTTGATTCTTGCTATAGCTATTGTTAGGATGAGTAGCCTCAGTCTTAGCATAAAAGGCCATGGAATCACTATTGGCAGTACTAGTGACTACATTGACAGTTCGTTGATGTTCCTCTTGAGAAATTAAAGAGAACACTTTATTAATCGAAGGAATTTGTTCCATGAGAAGCAACTGACCTCGGACTTTAGCAAATGAGTCATGCAATCCCATTAGAAAAGATATGACATACTCCATCTGGTAGTAATCAGCCAAGGCTTTAACTCCTCTATAGGTACAATAACCAAATGAACACATTGGCCTGTAATTACTAAGTTCCTCCTAAATTGTCTTTAGCTTAGTGAAATAGGTACCAACTAAAGACTGACTTTGAACATGATTCATCAAATCACGTTTCAACTTAAAGATGTGTGGACCGTTCTTTTGTTGGAAACATTCCTTAATATCATTCTAGATTTCATAGGTACATACAGAGTAGATGATGCTAGCAGAAATTTCCTTAGAAACAGAATTAAGAATCCAAGAAACAACTATATTGTTATTTCAAATCCAAGAATTAAGAAGATCAGCATCACCTTCAGGTTTAGGGATAGTTCCATCTATGAAACCAAGCTTATTCTTCACCGACAAAGCAATAGTCATAGATCTGCTCCAGGAAGTGTAATTTTCTCCAGTCAAAGCTTGAGAAACCAGAATGAGTCCTATATTGTCAGAATGGTGAAGATAATACGAATTTGAAGCATCATCAATGGGGGAATTGCTCATCGAAGATGAAGGAAAAATGGATCTTGTCAGATCATTCGCCATGAGAGAGATAGATCTACTAACGATACTAACCAGGAAAATCAAAGCAAGATCGATCAACGCAATTGTGCAAAGAAGGAGCAAAGAAACTCAGAGAAGGCGCTTATTGCTCTGATACCATATTGCGTTTGAGAAGGAAAAGAAAATTTCATTCTGTAAAATATTCTGATACAAGGCTTTACATACAATGTAAAACTAATCTGAAGTAATAGAACCAAAACTAACAACTAACTAGCTAACCAACCAACTAACTACAGTATAACAACCAATAAGATAATGACATCTGTACATACAAAAGAATTAATAAACAATCTTATTAATAAATTAAATCATGTGGTACAAGATAAATTAAACGTTTTCATTTTTTAAAAGTCTATAAAATTAAAAATTAAATAAGAAGCTCATTTTAATCAAAATAGAAATTAAGAGTTCAAAGCCAATATAATGTATTAATAATATTGAAATCAAAGTTAAAAAAGTGAGGATTTTACACTTTTAAGCTATAAAATATATGTATAAAATGTTTTTCTTAAAAACTCAATCGTTACCTCCATACAAAAGCTTACCAATGAAATTACTTTAAATTCCAACAAAAATGAAATACTTTAATCCTAGAGCAATTTTATTAACCACCATAAAAAACTTAACAAAGAGCATAGTTTTGAGAATCTAGTAAAATATTTGAGAGTTCAAGAAGCTGTTGACCTGTATTAAATTTTTTTATAAGTTGGGTGAAACAAATTCTCACGAGCTAAAGTTTTAATCAAACTCAAACAATTAATTAAATTGATAAAAATATGCAGGTTAATTTCTATTATCTCCTAAATTAGGAGAAAAGGGGTATTAAATATCCAAATTTCAAAGAGTATTCTTATAATTTACTATATAGAACACCTATCATCTTTCATTTTTTGTCTCTTTCTTATGCTATTATTTCTCATTTCAAAAGAGAAAATTAGATAGCGTTTGGGAAGTTACATATACATGTATTGCTACATTTGAATATTTTTTCTATTTTTTTATAATTTGTATTTAAAAAAATAATTTAAGAAAGATATTTTAGAAATTCAAAAAAAGTTAAAAAGATTTTTAAAAAATTTTTAAACACAATACTTTAAAAAAGTAAATAGATTAAAGAAATTGTCAAATAAATTTAAAAAATAAAAACAAACTTTAAAATACAAACAAAAATAATTAAAAATATAAAATGAAAAAATAAATATAAATATAAATTTTTTAAATATACCAATATATCTAATGTATATTAGAAAACACCTAATTAAAAACTGACTTAATAAATTTAAGTATCAAACTGTACGCAACTGCATCTATAGAAATTGTTGCCTCTCATCTTCGTATTAACGTTTTTTTTCCCTTTTCATTTTCTACACTTATTTTTAACTTTATTAATACCATACTCTTACAAATACTATGAAAAGAAGAAGAAAATTTGGCAGAGAATCTATTTTTAGTATATTTTCTTAGAACTTGGCAACAACAAAAATTTAGACCGGGGATTTGTTTGACACGTTGCAGGAGGCCGAAACCTGAAAGTTTTTCTTTTCTTTTCCCTTTAAAATTTCATACATCTCCAGATGTTATTATAGTCTCTCATCCTTTAGAAACCTCTCTCGCAGCTATGGATTATTCCGGCCACGACTACCAAGAACAAGAACAACAGCAACAAGCCTGTGACGTATCCCAGATTCAAGCCTATGATCAATCATCCCAAGAACAGTTTGATTGTAATCAGCAATGTGATCAGCAATTCCCTTACTATTCCTTACAAGATAACACCAATTGCTATGCCCAAAATGCCCACCCACAATTTCAGCAAGAACCCTCCTCGATTCACCCACCTGGGGTCCCAATCCCTTCGGAACCGGCTCATATAGCCGGACTCGACCAGATCCGCGTGCAAAATCAACAGAATATTCATATTTCTTCTGGGGTTGTGGAAAATCAACAGCCGCTGAATCCGGGTCCAGGTGTGGAAGTTGCAGGTTCAATAAATCCAGCTGCCGCCGCAGCGATAGCAGTTCTGTCGCAGCTCACCCAGTTTGCAGGAAATATGAATGTGGCGCAGTGGGCCAATTGTTCGCCGGTAAGGTTTAAATTTTCTTCCAATTTGACAACTGAAATACTTTTGTAAACATACATAAATAATCCTGTTGCTGAATTTTGGAAGTGAATTAGAATGATGCGGGCTGGCTATCTGAAATTGACGAGAGTCTTTGGTTTTTGCATTGACGAAACTGTTTGGTTGGAGTGCTGATAATATAAGAGTGTAACATTTCACTATCTTTGAGGTTTGATGATATGCCTCTTGTGGCCCTTTCTACTCTAGAAGTAAATATTAAATTTTGCATAAGAGAGAGCATCGTTTTTGAGAATAAGTTGGGGTCTGGAACTGCAAATAAATTGGCAAAATAAGTAAACAGGGGTCTTCCATTTTCTTTCTTTCTTTCTTTATAGTGTGAAGCTATTCTTAAATGATCAACTTATGTTGCTTCGTTCTCGTTTGGTGATCAACTGATTGTCCTTAAATGTTGGAGTAACTTAGTTTATGTTAACAAATTGCTTTGAATCTGTTTAGTTTTGATGTTTTTGTTTTTCAGCAGTTCAGCTCATTTAGTGTTTACATGAGTGTTTTTTCAATACCATATCGTGTATTAAAATAAATGTCTTTCTCCCATCTCAGTTCTACATGTTTTATATATCATGCTCATTCGGATTTCTATTCCTTTATGTCCGTTAAAAGAATAGCAGATTGAACTTATTTCAGCTTTATCCAGAAAATATGGAGAAATAAGGAGTTTAACCTATCTTTTCATATAATTTGATCTTTGAATTAAATTAAATTTCAAGTAGTAATATACTAATATTCTGAAATATTGAGAGTAAAATGATGTATATTTTGAATAAGCTCTAGTTGAGTTGAATTATGGATTTTTTAGTGGAAAATTTTGCATGTGGATGAGTGATTCTTGTTATGCAAATACCTCCTTTGTAGTTGGTTTTTTAGGAGGTGCATGTGTCTGGAAAATTTTTACACAGGGTGTATGTGTTATTGTGTTATGAAAATATTTATACAAGGTAGGTATTTGTCTGATGAAAATTTAAACTTAGGGAGGTTAGTGTAATTTGCAAAATTAGAGGGGGTGTTTGCATATGTTTCATAAACCTGAGAGGAGGTCAGTGTAATTTTAATCATATTCAGAATTCTCATGCAATTATATTTTTTCTGATATGATTATTGGCTTCTGTAGTCCTTTTAAACTTTATACTTGAATTGTCTTGTTATTTCATGCTAGGATTTTTGTATGTGTTACATGAGATAAAACCATATTCTTACTCTCTTTTTTTCTGTATTAATATTAATACTACTATATTAAAACAGGTTTTGGTTTATCTTGCTTTATCTCTCCTTTTATTTTCTTTCTTCCTAGTCAGCATGTTTTTGTCTTGTTTTGTTCCGTGTCTATTTAACATTTTGTAGTGAGAGGAGGGGAGACAAATCCTCGCTTCAGATAAAATTTTGTTCATCCATGTGTTAGTCTAACAATGATAACATACATTAGACACCACCCAAACTTCTCTGCTTGATATACCAGTTTTTGTAAACATATCCTCAATTTACTATTTTGCTGGAATATTGACCAACGAATGATGCAAAATTTCATTACTTGTTGTGTATATGTGTGTATATATATTTGTACATTTATATATTTACATATTTATATTTATATTATCTGTGCTTCTGCTGCTAATCCTGCTCGGAGATTATGACTGGGAACTAAATGAGATTAGCGGAAGCAACTCTGTAATGGATTTATTTTATCTTTGTTCCAAGCAAAGGCTTGGCTTAGTAATGTTTTGCATCCAGTATAGGCTCTACATTTGATATTTCTATTGTGAGTTCATTGCAAGCGTGTATTCTATTCTACACCAATCAGGCTTGACACTTTATTACGTTGTAGGAACCCACTCCAATTTGTTGGAACATGATGACTTAAGATAGATTGAGTCAAAGTTAAGCCACTACAGTATATGGTTGTAAGCTGCTTGACTTGGTTCAGCATATTTGGTGCTAGATAAACATGCTACTTTCAAAACAAAAATGTTCAAATAAGTAAATAGAAAATGCTAATAAAAGATTTTGCAACTTTTTGACAGGCTTTATTTTAACATTTTTTTATGCTTTTTAGAGATTATCTTGCTGTGCTCTCAGGCTCTTTTCGGACTATCTCTGGACTACAGGTCGATATGGATAGGTATTAAATCCTCAGCTTTTAATCTAAAACTTTCAGAAGATGTTAGGAATTCTGCAAACTTGGCTGCAGTTCTATAAAGTGACCAGATAAAGACAATTGTTGCATTATATAAGCTAATCCTTGCTGGTTGCTTTAAAGCTTATGTCAGCTTATGATAATCATAAACCTTTGCAAGTTTTCTCTTTAAATCAATTGATTTTCTTTCCAAACCCATTTATGTTGCCAATTTGTTGATTTGGATGTTGGATTTGTGATTCATATTGAGCCACTTCTTTTCTTGTTTCTCTTCTTAACTGTCTGGCCCTTTTAACTAATCTTGATAATGCCTTTCAGTTAAGGTAGAGAAAAATTATCTTTTATTCCTATATATTGGACATAATTATTGTTTAATTTCCTTTCTTTCTTCCTTTGTCAAAGGATTTTTTGTGAGCTCAGTTTCAGACTTAGGGAAGCACTGTTTTCGGGGCCTTAAATTGAGCCTCATCAAGGAATGCTTGATCAACAGTAACTTGAGGCTGATAAGATTTTGGATGGGCATGGAGGTTAATTGATCAAAATCCCTGGTGGGTCTGTTAATCCATTAGAAACTTTTAACTCCAAAGAAATGGTCTGAGTCATGAATATTATCACCATAATGAGGGAAGTCCTTGTTGGTAAATTAACATAGCAAGAAGTCTTATTTCCAAAGTAAGAAAGGAAAATAGAATAATTTGCGAAGCTTAAGGCACATCCATGCGTGTTGGATTTGGATCCTCTCATACGAGAGTATCATGTTATGAGAGAGAAAATAAACAATGTATAGGACCCACCACTTGATTAGTGGGTCCCAATTATTCTTTTATTTGTGGACCTATGCACATTGTGTTTGTCTTTCTTATAACATGACAGTATCTTGTTAGTTGCTCGTAGAGAGGATCTAGATGCATGCATACTTCAATGTTTGTGTGGTGTTTCTGTATTCTCCTTAATACACTTATTTGTAAGGAGATCAAACAGGCAAGGAGCATGTGGAATGCTTGAACATTGAAGAATGCTGGATCCAAATGCTGTTATTATGCTGCATTTGAATTTTGGAATCAGTGAAGGAGAGCGTCTAAAATTGTAAAGCTATGGAGCAAAGTTCTTAATTAAATCTTCAAGTTGCTTTTCTTTTTCATTTTTCATTCTGAGATCCAAGTAGAGCCTGGTTAAAATGTTCCTTGATAAATTGATGTTTTATGAATTTTCAAGAGAATGCCAACCTTGGTGATGTTTCACATTAGAAGTTTTTATTTTAGTATGTAAAGAATTAACTGTGTATATGAATTGGAGTGATTCTAGAGGCTGCCTTGAAAGCAGTTTCAGGGTCTTCATTTTCTGTGTATGTGCATGTTGCCATAATTTTAAATACCTTTCTGTTTGAAAAAGCACTGTGATTACCCCCTACCGAACCAGATATACCTTGTTTTTTATAGCTGATTTTTCTGTTTCTTTAACTTATATCTGATACCTCTTTTCTTTAGTTTCTGACTTTCTACTGGCTTTTGGAGATCCATAATTTTTTTATTGGATAATTTATTGTGCATCATGTTGACAGCTTAGTGTGGATATAATTTTTGTTTATGTCTTTATGGTTCATTTTTTGCATGTCAAATTGCATGAATTACTAGAAGTTTTCATTATGGTGGCTGTTTTCTAATCTCTCTCAATGTTACCAATATTGTGATTATGGTGCCACTTGTGTGCAGAAGTTTTTTAATTTTTTCCCCTCATTCTTCCCATTGGTCATGTATTCTTGTACCGGAATATTGCAACCATATCAATATATGCTTTGTTCATATTTGAATGCTTATCTTCAGATGGGGCAGACATGGTACAGAGGTGGAGGTGGCAGGGGTGGTAGATCATTTAGAGGGGGTGGTTGGGGCCAGTTTAATCACCGAGGTCCAGTCCCTTATCATGGTAGGGGACGTGGCCAGGGTGGTGGTAGGCATTTTCCATCGCATACTTCTGGACCGTCCATTTCTAGTGTGCCATATGCACTGGCTGCTACTGGAGACACTTCAGTGGCACAACCTTCATCATCAGTTCCTGAGCAAATACTATTAAATATACCAGCACAAGCGCCAACTGCACCATTGCGGCAACCACCACAAAAGTTGTGGTGTGAAATTTGTAAAGTGGAGTGCAATACTCCAGAAATCTTGGAGCAGCATACGAATGGAAAGCGACATAAAAAGAATTTCCAAGTACATGAGGAATTACAGAGACGCAAAGCTTTAAATGGACAACCGAGTGGACAAATACCTACTTCTCAATTGAAACCGACAGTTCAGCCTGAGAAAGTTCTGGAATCTGAGAAAAAAAAATGCCCTGCTGAAAATATGGGCTCTGAAGTTAAGGCTACTGATCACAAGGATGAAATTGAGCTGCAAAATAATATAGGAGAGACTTCTGAAGTTCCAGCTCAAGTGTCTGACGGTATGTCCAGGAATAACTTTGCTGGCGGGGGTCGTGGTTTAAAGCGTAAGATGAGAGGAGGCAGAGGAGGTAAATACATGAGGACTAATGATGGACCAAGAAGGGCAGTGGAACCTCCAAATCCTGAACAGGCCATACCTTTCATATGTGAGTTGTGCAATGTTAAATGTGAGTCACAGGTTGTTTTTGACAGCCATTTGACTGGTAAAAAACACCTATCAAGTCTCAAGCGTGTCCATGGCCACGAAGCTTTATATGGAGAAGTAGGGCTCCAAGCTTCTTACCCGCTAGACATTAATGCTCTATCAAATTCAATCAACTCTCAAGTCCAACAAGGTGTCAGTGATTCGCAGGTTCTTTTGGCTCAGCTCTTGATGACTCTACTATCTCACGCCCAAGTACCAGCAATTGCACCACTATCAGGGTCTGAGGCTGCTCAGATACCACCACCAACACCAGCTGCAGTATCAAGTTACAAACCGCAGGTCGAAATTGTCTCGCAGCCACAAGTATCAGGAAACACAGCACATGATGAGAGTGAAAATCATACTGGGGAAACAAAAAATCAGCTGATATCTGCCCCACTGGGGTTGGATGCCCCCACAAGTTCAAGTACTATAACCCAAACTGCTGGTGGAAATTCTGAAACAGAAGGAAAGGTGCTAAAACTTCCTGGGGATAACTCAGTTATGACACTGGCAGAACATCCAGGTGCAGCAAATGACCAAGGACCTTGTACAATAACTCCAGACAAAGTTGTATCTTCTGAACGTGAAGCTCCCACTTCATAGTAGGGGTATAGAGCCGGAAAAGAGAGAAATATTCTGTCCCCTTTCCCCAAAACAAGAAGGAATAAATGACATGTGGGATTGTTTTTACTTTCATAGGCTCGAAGGTTAATTTTATAAGATTTAATTACACTTTTAGTGATCTATTGAAAGAAATTTAGTTATTTAATTTTAACGGGACAATGTTGTCCTTGTTATATCTTTTAATTTTTAGTGGAACCTTGTTATAGCTTTTCAGTTTTCCTTATTACTGATTTCCAATTAGCTTTTTTAAGAAGCCAGAGAAAAGGGTTTCTTTTAAAAAGGTTTATTGTAGCTTGTTTCGGTGTTTCAACTTGTTTTTTTAGAAGTTTGTCCAAACACTTGATTTTATTGAGTAGTTTTTTATTAAAAATTAAAAATGTGAGTGTAACACTATCAAATCAATTAACTAAAAATATTTTAAACATAAAAAAAATTAGGTTCAAAAGATATAAAAGATGAAATTTAGAAATTTGGTCAAAGTTTAAACGAGAAAGCTTTGTACATTTAAAAGCTTGTTCAAAATAAATAACATTGTATCTTGCTTAATCTTCATAATTCAACAATGGTTGAAGTTGATTTTTAACTTTACACTTAAAAAATTGTGATCAAAATAATAAAATAGAATTGAAAAGCTTTTGGTAAGTATAATTTTAATATTTTTCTATAAATTTCATAGCCACGTATCAGTCCTTAATTTATAGAGTTGAAATTAGCTCCAAACTAATATCATGACTTTTATGTTTTGATCTTTCAACCTTACTTTTTTTTGTTTAAATATTTTTGGTCCATTGATTTATTAAAGTGTTATACCTATTTTCTTAATTTTTTAATGTTAATCTATTCCTAGCTTAGCAATAGTGGGATTGAATGACATTTTAAACCACGTTGAATGAAAGTGTTAAATCACGAGGCTGAATAAGAAGTTTTAAATAGGTGAAACTGGTTTTAGATGACTTCTTCCATATAATTATTTATGTTAAAATTTGGACAAAATTGCCATAATAGGGTTTAGTAGTAATAGAGAAAACCACACACGATAAGATGACACTTTAAACCACATGGAATAAAATAATTTTAGGCTAAACCAAAGGGGGGGACAAATTGTAATTTACCGCCTAGATTCTATCTCAAAGTCTTAAATTTAAAATAATTTTAAACAAAATTAAAAAGAAATTAAGAATTTTTAAACTATTTTTAAAAAAAATAATATGATTTTAGACACACCATATTATAACAATATAAAAATGAACTTTATATTGAAAATAAAATAAATTCATAATAATACGAAATAAAAATAATTGAAATGTATATTTCAAATTCGAGCCTATGAATTAAGCTCAACTCAAGCCCAAAATCTAAATTTTTTTTTCAAGTCTCAAATTTTAAACTTAAATAATGCTTTTTCAATTATTTATTCAAGCCAAGTATCAAGTCTAACGGTAACCTATCCAGTTAGCACTTAGCACTTTGCTCCCTTGTAGTTTAATCTCTGCATTTTGTCTCCTATGATTTATTGTGTTAGCAATTTATCCTTTTTCTCGTTAAGCATATTTAACAAAAAATAGCTCAAGACAGCAAGATGCTAACATAAGAAAACCACAAGGGGGCAGTGGCACAATTTAAAATACAAAGGAGCAAAGTG
This sequence comes from Ceratonia siliqua, assembly GCA_034509205.1. Classification (NCBI taxonomy): domain Eukaryota; kingdom Viridiplantae; phylum Streptophyta; class Magnoliopsida; order Fabales; family Fabaceae; genus Ceratonia; species Ceratonia siliqua. The sequence continues at coordinate 18,219 of JASKGM010024102.1, read as the reverse complement.
CAAACAGGTCAAACTACAACCAAGTTATTTGATATTTACCCTGTCGAGAAAATAGGGAGAATAAAAAGTAGGAAAAGAAAGAAAGAAAGATCATAAATTATTGAAAAGCTTAATTTGTGTGTGTATAGCACATATTCTCAACCTCTATTTATATACTAATAATATAACTACGAAAAGACATACTCTAAGTACATTACAAGTAAACTATTTAACTAACCTAAATGGTTTTTTTCCTAAATTCTAAATACCACTGCTCCTCAAGAAAAAGCTTAAAAACTCGTAATTTGTTACAAATAAAACCCAACTTAAGAGAAAAAAATAACTAAATAAAAGAACTCAATCGACTCCAGAATTTAAGAAACTAGCACTCTACTTGACAACATTCTCGACAAACAAAGAGCATCCATACTTCTTTGACCTGCTTCTCATTAGCAGCCCCTCGACCTGTTAACCTTTTGGATCAAGGCAATCTTAAGAGAGGTGTCAAGATAACCTGAAATAACGAACATAGGTATCAAAATGGTAATGGACAAAAAGTCACTAGGCATATCAACCTCCCTCTCGTGCTGGTCTAAGGGGGGCACCAGAAAAGTAGTCAAAGAATTGCACACCATCATGTAAGTTTCGCTGGTAAGACGCACATTGAAAACCTAAGAAGGCGTGAAAAAAAACGTTTTGACCTGGAACACCACCAAGGAGGTTGAATAGGATCAAATAACATAGGATAGAGTACACAATGGCGGGAAAGACGCGAGTTCACTAAAAAAATACCGAAAACACACCACAAAGGCTAGGGCAAAACTGAAAACACCACAAAAAGAGCAAACTAGGGCCAGTGGTTGGGCAAGGACTGGGGCTTCTAGTCAACCTAGTATGGATTGGCAGGAAAGGCCAGAGCATCCACCTGCTCTCACACACTGACGCATTATATGCTACAAAAAGTTTCTGTTAAGCACATGGCTGAATGTGCGTCACCATAATGATGCCACCTTTTGGGAACAGGCCAGTCAGCCTCCTTTGAGGAGTCTTGCAGGTGATTTGGTGAAAATCCACCTTGCACAGGGGTCTGAGTGAAACATGGCCACCGAAATACACCAAACACCACTGGAGAATTTTGCACAACAGGTTCTAGGGTTTTTCCCCCAGCTTTGATGGAGGGGTAACCAGACTCACAGTGGCCAGAGATGCCATCAGAGAGATGAATAGCCACTTGTGATGTTGCCAGAGTGGTGCACAACTTTGGAAAGGTGGTATCCACTGGTGAGACGCACAATGAGCCTGAAAAATAACTGAATTTGTGGTTGGAATAGGACAACTTCCAGATAAGAATACTAATGGTGCAGAGTGACAGCTAGAATAAAGAGAGGGAGAAAAACTTGCAAAGTCAGAAAAAAGGTCAACGGCAGTGATACCTGTGACAGCAACAGCGACTGCGACAGTGATACCTGTGATTTGATATCACGTTGAGAAAATAGCAAGAGCAAAAGTTAGAAAAAAAGTGAGAGCAAACAACATATATTAATTATTCTGTATAAAACTAACTCTCAACCTCTATATACAAAAAACATAACAACAAAAAGACACTTACACCCTTTACTTTGGATGCACTACAAGTAGTTATTTCCTTAACCTACAAACTTTCCTCAATCCAAAATTAATATACCCTTGAAAGGGCCTCGTGTTGACAATCACTATACATATGTTCCAACATCATCTCGCATTAGCCTTGGTGCCCAATAACATGGTTTTTTATGCAACTAAAACGAGTTGTCATGTCATTAACCTTGAAGCAAAAACAACTGCATCCAATTTGTTATGCAAGCTGCTTTCACGTTTCAACCTGCAACTGTCCATTTCATACCAAAATACAGCAGCAAACCTGAAATGATACAAGCCAGAAGTGAATAGAAAGGCAAACGTGAAAGGATGAAAATAATATCCATCTTGGTATACAGTACCTCAACCAGATTCAAAGCAAAGATGCAACAGAAACTTGCATTGCTAGTGACCTTGAATGCAACTTCTGATGCCAACCCTGGTACAAGACATATAACCAAAATAGTTCAGAATTAAATGAATCAAGGAAGTAATAATCAGTAGAAAATACAGATTCACTTCACTGCTTGAGGTGAATAAAAAGGAGGCAGCAAGATTCACAATACTAGACAGGCAGATCCATGTGGTTTGTAGGGGTAAAATCCCCACTTACCTTGAGAAATTTTCACTATACGATATATTTGAACATGTACTCATTAGTAAACAAATTATGTGGCTAGAAATTAGAAATACATCCTACAAACTTTGTACCATAAGAGACAAAGGAGAGAAAAGGGAGAAAGACACGAATTCTGAGGTATGTTAGGTTAATAACTGTTGGACGGTTTGGATATTTCAAATTAATTTGAAATATCTCAACATTTGACCTAGGAATTATTAGCTGTCTAGTCTGTATCTCAATAGTTGACCTAGGAATTATTGGTTATCAAGTCTGACTGACATTTTAATTTGGATAGAAGGTAGCTCTATGATAGGGAAAACAGAGACAAATAGTAGAGAAAAAAAAAACAAATACAGGCAAAAATAAGCCAAATAGAGACAGATTCACCACGTTGGAGAGTACAGCAGTGGAGATGAGGCTTGGGCTAGGCAGGAAATGAAGATTTGCACGGTTCTGGCCAGATCAGAGGTTCACCGGAGCTCCCATGCTCCTCCCCATGCCGATGGTGAGGGACTGGAAGAAAAGAACACATAGCACGTGATGGCACGTTTGACAGCAGCGCTTGACTGGAGTGATGACTGACGGCCTCTGAAACTAGTGAGGGTATGGCTGGAATGACTACACAGCCAGATATCTGGACTGGAGGAAACACAGTCCTATGGGTCTGCTGGAAACACAGCAGAATCTAGGTCAACCAGGCTGGCTCTGATACCATGTAAAATAAGAGACAAAGTAGAGAAAAAAGAGAGAGAGAGACAAAGACACAGAAATTCTGAGGTGTGTTAGGTTAACAACACACTGGAAAACTCTTTATTTATACTGTGAGAATAGTATCACAGCATTTATGGAATAGCTTGTTAGAGAGCTTGATGGCTAGGTTAAGAGTTATGTATGAGTGTGCCTAGCCCTAGTGGGCTTGGCTTTCAACACTATCCTATACTTGACCTAGTTTTTAATTATAAATAGACATAGAGAGAAGCTAGGGTTCTGGTCGGAACCCTATTTCCAACCACCCTACATGGTGCTGCGTGCTAAAATACCACGCATGACGGCTGTGTAAACTATGAGAAGAAGAAGAGAGGAAGAAGAGAGGGAAGGAGTAACAGGGAGAAGGTTTGAAAAGTCAGAATCCCATTTAGGGTTGGCACAATAATATATATAGGAAATAGACTTACAATAAGAATAGACAAGATTATCCTTACTACAAATAGGATAAGACACTTATACCCTTGCATACTAACACTCCCCCTCAAGTTGGAGCATAGATATTAATTATGTTTAGCTTGTTACAAATATATTCAACTCTAGTTTTGACAAGGGCTTTAGTAAATATATCCGCCAACTGTTCACCGATCTTGACACACTTGGTGGAGATGAGGCCTTGTTGAAGTTTTTCATGCACAAAGTAACAATCAATTTCTATGTGTTTTGTCCTCTTATGGAACACAGGATTAGAGGCTATATAGAGAGCAGATTGATTATCACATAGTATCTCCATGTACTTAGGTTGTCCAACTCCCAATTCACCTAACAGATGACATATCCATATCAGTTCACAAGTGAGTTGAGCCATAGCACGAGATTCAGATTCTGCAGTAGATCGAGAGACAACATCTTGTTTCTTGCTTTTCCAAGAGACAGGGTTTCCCCTTACAAACACACAGTATCCGATAGTGGACTTGCGGTCAACGCATGAACCGGCCCAATCGGCATTGGAATAACCTACCAGTCGTTGATGACCATGGTTCTTGTAGATTATACCAAGGTCAAGGGCACCTTTTAGATACTTAAGGATGTGTATAATTGCCTCCCAATGAGTTGACCAAGGTAAAGACATAAACTGACTAACAATACTCACAGGGAATGCAATGTCAGGTCGAGTCACCGTAAGATAATTTAGTTTTCCAACTATTCTCCTATATCTCTCTGGATTCTCTAATAAATCACCATCATCATTTCTCAACTTCTTGGAGACATTGGTGAATCACAAGGTTTGGCTTCCGACAACCCTGTTTCATCAAGTAAGTCTAGGATGTATTTTCTCTGTGATAGGAATATTCCCTTCTTACTTCGGAGCACCTCAATTCCCAAGAAATACTTGAAATCTCCTAAATCTTTAGTCTAAAATTTACTCAGAAGAAAAGATTTGAGAACACAAATGTCATTTTCATCACTTCTCATGACTACAATGTCGTCAACATAGACAATTAGGAGAATACACCCTGCTGTAGTTTGCTAATAGAAAACAGAATGATCATATGCACTTTGTTGTTGTCCAAACTCTAGAACCACATCATTGAATCTCCCAAATTATGCTTTAGGGGACTGTTTCAATCCATACAGTGACTTATTCAACTTGCACACCTAACCATATTCCCCCTGAGCAACAAACCCAGGTGGTTGATCCAAATAAACCTCTTCCTGAAGATCACCATGAGAAAAGCATTTTTGACGTCGAGCTGATGAATAACCCAATGATGAGTGGCAGCTAAAGAGATCAAGAGGCGAATAGAGGTTAATTTAACAACGGGGGAGAAGGTCTCAAAGTAATCAACACCATAGGTTTGTGCATATCTCTTGGCAACTAACCGAGCTTTAAGACGAGCAATGGACCCATCTGGATTAACTTTAACAGTGAACACCCGTTTGCATCCAATAGCCCTTTTTCCTGGAGGAAGAGTGACCAAATCCCAAGTATGATTTTGTTTAAGAACAAGCATCTCCTCATTCATGACTGCTAACTAGCCTGGGTGAGAAATGGCTTCAGAGTGAGATTTAGGGACAGGAACAGACTCGAGGGATGTGATGAAAGCCCAGGACAACGGAGAAATAGCATCATAGGAAACAAATGAAGAACGAGAATAGGTACAGGAGCGTTTACCTTTGCAAATGGCAATAGGAATATCAAGCTCAGATGAGAGTGAAGAAGAATCAAGAGCAGGATTAAGGGGTGAAGAAGCTGGTGGAGAAGATTCATGATGGGCTGGAGGTGCCACTATAGGTGGTGATGAATGCCGTGAGTACACCTGTGTGATAGGCAAGGCGAGTTACCTGCACTGGTACAGTTCGAACAGTATAAACAAGAAAATCATCGTCCGGCACAAGACATGAAAAAGGTTGAAAGGAGACAGAAAAGAAAGGAGTAGACTCAAAGAAGGTAACATCAATGGAAACAAGATAACGACCTAATGCAGGGGAGAAACATCGGTATCCTTTCTGGGTCCTTGAATAGCCCAGAAACACACTTTAACGACTTAGGATCAAATTTAGACACGGAGGGGTGCATGTCTTGAACAAAACACGTACACCCAAATACTTTTGGAGAAACAGGGAAGAGAAGAAGTGAAGGAAATAGAACAGAGTAAAGACTCTGACCATTAAGAACAGTTGAGGGCATTCTATTGATCAGGAAGCAAGCAGTAGACATTGCATCAGCCCAAAAGACTTTAGGAACCTGTATATGGAAAAGAAAAGCTCTAGCAACTTCCATAAGGTGTCAATTTTTTCTCTCAGCTACCTTATTTTGCTGTGGGATAACCACACATGAAGACTGGTGAATGATGCCCTTTTGAGATAGATAGGAATTAAAAGATGTTGAGAAATATTTCTTGGCATTATCACTATGCAAGATACGAATGAAACAACCATGTTGAGTTTGTATTTCAGCATAAAAGTTACAGAAAATAGAGAAGATTTTTGAACGATTTTCCATTAAATATAACTAAGTAGTTCGAGAATAATCATAAAAAAAAATGACAAAGTAGCAAAACTTTGACTTTGACACGACAAGACAAGGGCTCCAAATATTTGAATGAACTAACTCAAAAGGGGATGCAGCCCGTTTAATAACATTAGGGGAAAGAGAAACACGGGTATGTTTAGCTAATTGACACGATTCACAATCTAAGCTAGATACAGACTCAAGACTATGAAACATCTTCAAAACAGTCAAAGATGGATGGCCTAATTGACAATGAAGTTGGAGAGGAGAGACAAAATTGGTGTAGGCAACAGCGAGTGTAGCAGGTTCTTGTGGACATTCCAACACAAAGAGCCCGCCAGATTAATGACCTCTACCAATAATCTTTTCGTCCCAAGATCCTGAAAGACACAACAATCAGGAAAGAAATGAACACTACAATTAAGGAAACGTGTTATATGACTGACGGATACAAGATTAAAAGGGAAATTAGGCACACATAGAACAGATGATAATGATAAAGATGGAGTGACATCAACAGTGCCACTCCTAGTCATAGGAGACAAAGAGCCGTCAGCAAGAGTTACATTATGTAAGCAAGATGAGGAGTGAAAGGAAGAGAAATTACCTGAGGCACTTGTCATGTGATCGGTTGCACCTGAGTCAATGACCCAGGTGTGAGATGAAGAAGAGAGACAAGCAACAGATTTACCTGTTTGGGCTAGAGTGGCCATTGGAGAGGAGGCACCTTGCTGAGAGGTGAGGCGAGCATACTCTTCAGCAGAGATAATCACTTGTTCAAGTTTAGGTTCAGGTGGGGTGGGTAGAAGGCCATCAAAAGTAACAGTATTGGCAACCCGGGATTGATACTTATCAGGTTGAAGTTTCTCGCCTCCATTCAATTTCCAACAATATTTTCTAATATGACCAGCTTCACCACACTCAAAGCAATGTACGAGTCCCACCATTCCTACCTCCTCCTCTGCCACCTCTAGTAGCACTTCTCCTTCCTCTGGTACTATCTGACCTTGAGTTTGTACTGATCAAGGTAGACACTTCAGTCCCTTTTACTAATTCATTAGGATTGTCCTTACTAACTCCCTTAAGGTGGGAGAATGCATCACTGAAAGTGAGTGAATTAGTATCAGAACCAGTCAAAATCTGTACAAGCAACTTCATAGTCAGGTTTCAATCTAACCAGGAAGCATTGCACAGCAACCTGCTTGCATTTCTTGCACTTTCTTAACATCACTAGAAACTGGAAAAAATGCCTTCATCTCTTCAAACGCATGTTTAGTATCAGTATAATAATTCAGGAGTGGCTTCCCATCATCTTGCTTAGCCCGATACACATTAGCTAATATTTTTTGAACATGGATCAAATTTTCTTTACTGGCAAAAAGTTCTTCTAGATATTTCCACAACTCTTTGACATTGTCACAATGACTAGTAGCATCATCCAATTCAGGCTCTAATGTTTTCTGTGTATCTGAGAAAAGATTTTATCATCTTCCATCATCCATTTCTTCTTTGCAGCCTCTTTGAATTTGTTGGTGGGTCATCAGTAAGATGTTCTGCCATGTCAATGCCAGATAAATACCTCCTAATGGTTCTCTGCCATTGAGTAAAGTTCTTACTACTTCCATTTAGCTTCCTATCAGTAATTCTGGAAGATGTTATCTCAGTAATCAACTTTCTCTCCAGACTCTCATCAACCATTATAAAGATGAAGAAAAATGAAATGGCAAGAAGACATAGAATGAGGAAACTGCAGAAATGTTCAACCAAGTGCCCTGAATAGCCCTACAAATTCAGAATTGTTCAAACCAAATAGCAAGAAGTTGAGGAACCGGTCCGTACACGTGCGAAACTGGCTATTTTCAGCAAGCCCAGTCACTGGCCAGCAAACCTGGACCTCCGGCGAGCACAGACACTGCCAACCACCCCTTTTGCACCGCCCTCAACCGTCAGCAACTCCACTTGGTGGTCAACCGGCACCCTACAAGCAACATTCATCTATTATGCAATGCATATCTAATGCACGTAACTAGCGCATCTTCAGAGAAAAGGAATGAGGAAGAGGAACAAGATGGAAAGAAGAGAACTGGGTTTAGCTTCGATGGGTCAGTACCAAACCATGCTCTGATAGCATGTAAACTGTGAGAAGAAGAAGAGAGGAAGAAGAGAGGGAAGGAGTAATGGGGAGAGGGTTTGAAAAGCCAGAATCCCATTTAAGGTTGGCACAATAATATATATAGGAAATAGACTTACAATAAGAATAGACAGGATTACTCTTACTAAAAATAGGATAAGACACTTGTACCCTTACATACTAACAGGCTAGAACCACTTTTGATGATACATGACGTTGGGGTCCTATTTTGACATTTAGGGTGTTGTGGCGTGAAGGGAGAGGTTCTCTAGTCTGGGTCTATGGCAGAGTGGTCCATTTTGGGCTAGGGAGTCTCAATTTGGTGCGGGTACTTGGAGATTGATGTGTTTCAGGTGTTTTGCAAATGATTTGGTGCGGTTTTTGGTCTGTTTTCATGTTTCCTGCTTTGTTTTTCAAAGTTTGCTAGTACTTTTACACTTTTAGCCCACAAAGATTGGCAATTCTGGTTGGGTGAAGTGTTGGAGGTCGTTTTCATTGACAGGGAAGTGTGTATAATATTGTACTATGACTAGAATTTCTAGTGAATTGTCAACATCATCATCTGACAATGCCATGAGAGAGAAAACAGTGCTAACAACTGAAATTCTATCAAAGATGAAAATTACTGATAGAAAATTAACTGGACGAAAGACTTATCTTCAATGAAAGCGAACTATCCAACTTTACTTGTTTAGCATTGACAAGGGAGATCACTTGACTGATGCTCCGCCTCCGGATACTGATAAAGCAGCCAGGAAAAAATGGGTCATTGAAGATGCCAAGTTGTTCAATCAGATTCAGAATACTCTGGATCCTACTTTAGATGATGTTACTCAGCATTGTGAAACTGTGAAGGAATTATGGAGCGATCTGGAGTTCATGTATGGAAGTTAGCAAGACCTTTCTTACATTCATGATTTGCTCATGCAAATTTATCGGGGAAACAGAGAGGCCGTACCCTATTTGAATACTATACATAAGTGAAGCGGGCATTCAAGGAGATGCGAGGCCATGCTAGCTGGCCATGCTGAAGATGGGGATGCTTTTCAAGATTTTGAAAGATATCGAAGGTTAGTTGGGAAGCTTAATTATTTCACAGTAACTCAACCGGATATTTTCTTTCCAGTGAGTGTTATTAGTCAATTTATGTCATATCCGAGGACCACTCATTGGGAAGCCATTATGCATCTACTCAAATATCTAAAGGGAACTCTTGGGTGTGGTATATTATATGAGAACCATGGGCATTGTGATGTGGAGGGTTTTTCTAATGCGGATTGGGCTGGCTCCCCAATAAACAGACAATCAACATCCAGTTATTGTGTTTTTGTGGGAGGTAATATAGTTCACGGAAGAGTAAGAAGCAGAATGTGAGTGCTCGGTCAAGTACTGAATCAAAATATCGGTCTATGGCTCAAGCAACATGTGAATTAATGTGGGTACAACATCTACTTGCTAAGATTGGTTTTAAAAGAAGGAGCCCTATAAAACTTTGGTGTGATAATCAAGCAGCTATCCATATTGCATCTAAACCTATGCTCCATGAAAGAACATAACACATTGAGGTTGATTGTCATTTTATTTGTGAAAAGATTCAACAAGGACTTTGCACATATAAGGATTTGAGAGCAACTAACAGATGTCTTTACTAAAGCTCTCCATGAGAATAGAGTTAGTTACATTTGTAACAAGCTGGGCATGTTTAATTTATATGCTCCAACTTATGGGGGAGTGTTAGAGAGCTTGATGGCTAGGTTAAGAGTTATGTGTGAGTGTGCCTAGCCCTAGTGGGCCTGAGCTTTCAATACTATGCTATACTTAACCTAGCTTTTAATTATGAATAGATAGAGGGAACCTGACAAGTTAAGTCAATAATCCCTCCCATTCAAATTTCTATTCTTTTCTTTCTCTCTTCTCTCCCTGATTACATTATAACATAGCTGTACATACAACTATTAGTCAACTACAGCTGATTCTAAATTTGTGCTAGTGACATCCTTTAGATCAATCACACTAATCAAGCAATCAATCATAATCACACCAAATCAATAACTCTTAACAAATTTCTTTGACATGCCAGGTAAAGAGAGTTACTTTCCTCATTTGAACCTCATTCCATTGTCTAGTAAGAATTATCCTCACCACTCATTCTAAACTTAAACCCAATTATTTTTCGGAGTTTTCTAGTTGGGCTATATGGATTCTTAAGAGACAGAAAATAACATTGTGATTTCTTGATTGGAAAATGTGTAAATTAAATTATAATTATAATTTCAATAATATAAAAATGTTTTTCCTTTTATTATAATATTGTTTTCATGTATGTAGTGCCCCCATTGACTAAAATTTATAGATGATAATAGATAGGAGGTTTTTTAGGGATGTGTGATAAAAGAGAATTGTATTATATTGTGTCTAACTTACAACAAGAGGGATGAATATATACACCCAGAATTAAATACACAGCTGAAACTACTCCTTGACTAATCCCAAAAAATAAGCTAGGGAATAAATGCTAATTACAGAGAATCATAATTAAAAGAGGAAATATCTACTCTGTTGTACGTAGACCAACTACAACTGTACACACAAGTTTTCCACACTCCCTCTTGAGTTGGTGGGTAGAGATTTTCCATTCCCAACTTGAATATGATGATATTGAATTGTTCAGTGTTTAGTCCTTTTGTAAGGACATGTACCAGTTGGAACATAGAGTGTGCATATCAGGCCACTATCAAGTTTCTCTTTGATGAAGTGTCTATTAATCCCTATGCGCTTCGTCCTATCATGCTGTATTGGATTATAGGCCATGCTTATTGCTGACTTGTTATCACAATACAACCTCAGGTCTATTCCACTCAATTTCTTGAGCCATAGCAACTCACAAATTTCTTGAGCTATTGCTCTGAATTTAGCCTCTGTACTTGATCTAGCCACAACACGTTGCTTCTTACTCCTCCATGTCACAAGGTTCCCACCCAAGATTGTACAGTATCCTAATATTGACTTTCTTTTCGTAGGAAATCCTGCATAGCTAGCATCAGTATACGCTTCTAGATCCAAGTTAAATTTTCTTTTAAACATAATTCATTTTCCTAAATTAGCTTTCAGATAGTGTAGTATTCGATAGACAGCTTGTAAGTGAACTTTCCTGGGGTCATGCATAAATTGACTAACTTCACTAACTGAATATGTAATATCTGGCCTTGTGTGTGATAGGTAGATTAGCTTTCCAACTAGCCTCTGGTACATTTCCCTATCAACCACAGGATCTTCAGTAGCCTCTCCGAGCTTGTAGTTGGGATCTATAGGAGTTGGTGTTAGTTTACATGCCAATTTCCCTGTCTCTCTCAGAAGAACTGTGACATACTTCTCTTGAGAGATAAAAATGCCTTGCCTTGAGTGAGCCACCTCAATTCCAATGAAATATTTTAACCTTCCTAACTCTTTTATCTCAAACTCTTTAACCAAACACTCCTTTATTACTAGTCTTTCTTTTTCTTCACTCCCAGTTATGATAATATCATCAACATATATTAGCAATATTGTAACTCCCCTTGTCTTAGAGTGTTTAACAAAGAGTGTATGATCCTCTTGACTTTGCCTATATCCCATAGAGATCATAACTTTGGCAAATTTTCAAAACTTAGCTCTAGGTGACTGTTTAAGGCTATAGAGGGTCTTTTTTAACCTGCACACTTTATTTCCTCCAACACTTTCACTGAAACCAAGAGGGACACGCATATATATTTCTTTTTCTAAGTCATTATGCAAGAAAGCATTTTTCACATCAGACTGTTGAAGTTCCCATCCAAAATGGGCTGCCAGGGGTAGAAGAACTCTCACAGTGTTCAATTTTGCAATAGAGGCAAATGTTTCCTGGTAATCCAGCCCATATGTCTGAGTGTATCCATTTGCTACAACCTGACCTTATATCTTTCTAAGGATCCATTTGCTTTATACTTCATGTGAAAACCCATTTACATCTAACTAGTTTCTTTCCATTGAGTAGGTTAACCAGTTCACAAGTTCTACTCTTCTCAAGTGCATTTATTTCAACTATCATAGTTTTTCTCCACTTCTCCTTGGATAAGGCCTAAGATAGGGTAATTGGTATGGAAATAGTGTTTAGACTAGTGAGGAAGGCCTGATGGAGGAGTGAGAAATTTTGGAAGGACACTGAGTAAGACAAAGGATACAAAGGTCTTTTTGTACACTCTCGGGTTCCTTTCCTTTTTGCAATACAAAGTGAAAGATCACTATCAAAAATCTCTAGTTCAAAGGGCTCATTTTGGGAAGGAAGTTCAGAATTTGTATTTACCTCAGTTATAGAATTCAAATTGGAGTCTTGAACCTGTGTCAGATCAGAAGGGGTTGCTCTCCTCGAGTAAACCATCCCATATTTTCCATTAGCAATATCAATATTATCTGTAGTCTTTTCAGGGTTAGAATTAAATATAGAGTTAGGTATGGATGAATGGCTAGGAAAGAAAGAAAAGGAGGACAAGTCAAAAAATTCCTGAAATTTCCTAGTGTGACAAGGTTTCTTGCAATAAGTACACTACAAATTATCCTTGTCTCGATTCTGCCCTTTGCCCAATTCTGTCATCGTCTGCTCTTTGTGAAATCTGATTAATGGTAGAGATTAAGGCTGCTGGTTGGTCAACTTTCTTCTGATTTTGTGTGGAAGTTAATAATGATGCTTCCACAGTTTGGGGTTCCAACATTACATTCATGCGACTCTCCCCAGCCCGGATGATGGATATAGCCTTATTTAGGGAAGAAATTTCATCCTTTCTTAGGATTTGAACTCTTGATCAAACTCATAATTTAACCTAGCCAGAAAATCATACACCCTATCTTTTTCAAGAAACTCTTTCACAACAGTAGCACAATCATGACATTTTAACTTAATCACTTGATAATGATCTAATTATTGCCATAAACCTTTCAAAGTATTAGCATATTCAGTGAAAGACTTACCTTCTTGTTTTGTGGACCCAATGTTCATCTTGATTTCATATATTTATGTAGCATCCTAGACTTTGGAGTAAGTCTGACAAACAACTTTTCAAATGTCTTGTGCTATTGGAAGAAACATGCAAATATCGCCGATGTCAGGCAGCATAAAATTCTAGAGTCATGACATGACTAAGGTATGCTCTTCGTCCCATGCTTCAAATCCAGGAGTACCCTTTTTTAGACTAGTTCCTAGTAAGTGACTTAACTTCCCTTTTCCTTTTAACATCGTTTTGACCAGCTGGGACCACTTGAGGTAATTGTAGCCATTCAGGCGATAGGAAAAATGAATGTTCTAAAGGTCACCTCGATTCAATTTGGGCTGGTTTTCTTCTGTGAGAGAAGAGGTCACAGTTTCTGTTTGGTTGGCTGAGGTAATTTATGACATTAAGTTCAAAGTGACAACTAAAGGTCAAAAAAGAAATGGCTATAAAGGCTTGAGAAAAGAAGGCAATGAAGGCCAAGAATATTTGGTGATGAAGGCCAGGATCTGGTAATAGGGATAGGCCAAAAAAGTGTAGTCGTCGGATTCTAGGTTGGTTTGACAGTCACAGGAGCTCTCATGCTCCTCCACGCGTCGGTGATTAGACAACAAGCAATGGATAGATGGTGGCGTGTGATGACCTGTGACAGCGGTTTAGACGATGGCGATGGACCGGAGAAACGATCGGCATTGTTTGAGGCAATTAAGGGACCACCTACCCAGATATCAAGACTGGAAACAACCCAGTAAGTTTAGAAACGGAAAAAATGGCAATGAAGGCTTTGATACCATGTGATAAAAGAGAATTGTATTATATTGTGTCTAACTTACAATAGGAAGGGTGAATATATACACCCATAATTAAATTCACAGCTGAAACTACTCCTTGACTAATCCCAAAAAATAAGCTAGGGAATAAAATGCTAATTACATAGAATCATAATTAAAAGAGGAAATATCGACTATAGCTGTACACAGACCAACTATAGTTGTACACAAGTTTTCCACAAATATGTAACAAACTATATTTTTAATTCAAAAATGACTAAGTAAATGAATCTTTTCATATGAGAAAAATAAGTAACGTATGGGCCATAGCCAACAAACTATATCAATTATGATTGCAACATAAGTATAAATGAGCCATCCTGCTTAAGTCTCAAATATCAACCAGGAAAAATACTGATCATACCATTTTTCTCAAAATAAGCTCCAGACAACAATTAGATCCCCTCTCCAACAGTAAGTATCTGCTAATCTCATAATATATTTAGACTCAGCAATGAGCAAACCCAGCTTACAAGATATTATATAAGTTGCAAACTGCAAGGTAATCCTTCAAGTTTCAACATCATCAACTGATGCAGACATTAGTGGTTTCTGATATGTCCAAGAACCACATACTTCGATGTGAAAATAATTATGAGAGCGAGAATATCTGGTAACAAAATGACTTGCTGAAAGATTGTTTTAAAGAAAAAAAAAAATCCATTCAATTTTAGAAGCAGATTTGAGTTTAGATGGTTATATAAGGAAGCATGAATCTTTAAATTATCGTCAAGGAAGACAAACAAATTTTGGTCAGTGTTCCTTCGTAAATTTAAGAAAAGGGATAAAATACTAATAAGGCCCCCATCAAATTCACCTATGCAAGGCAAAAGAACATAGCAAATGCAGGGGAGCAAGGGTGCAGGGAAGTCACAAGAATACAAGGAGAGTAATTGATTAACTGTAATCAGTTAGGTATTTCTATTGGGATAGATGGTTAGTAGGAACGTAAGTCTATTAGCACTTTGGTTAGTTTCCTTTAAATAGAGAGGGAATGCCCCTGTGGAAGGCAGGCTGGTTTTGGGACTAGTTTAGGAGAGATTGTAGGTCTCTCAAATACCCACTAGACTTGTATTTTCATTTCACTCTCATTCTCGAATACAAACACCTCAGGAGTCTTTTGCTTGTTTGGCTTGTTATTGTGTCAGTTCATATCAAAGCAGTTGATCCTCGAAGATGGCGGGTAAGAAAGTGGAAGAGAGACTAGGGGTCATGAAGTAACAAATGGGTTTTGTTAGGAAACTATGCAAAGGCAATATGAAGCCGTGTAGGGAGATTTACAAAGGATCCCAGTTTTGGAGAGCAACCTAGAGATACTTTTGACTAAGATGGACTAGATGTTGCAAAGCCATGGTACCCAACAACGAACCCAGGACCTCAAGCAGAAGGTCCCCCAACTCACACACCTATTGTATCGTCAAGGGCAAGGGAAATCACAGAGAACAAGAACAGTACCTGGGACCATGAAATCTAAGATTGGAGATGCTTGTGTTCGAAGAAGAAAACCCAATGGTTGGGTATTTCGAACATAACAGTTCTTTTTTATGAACCATACATGATGGAGCCAGAGAAGCTGGAAGCAGCGGTCATAAGTCTGGACGGCAAGGCTTTCGGGTGGTTCCAATGGATGGACGGCCATCGACCCATTCGAAGTAAGGTGGAATTGAAAGCCAACCTACTCGAGCGTTTTCGACCATCACAAGAAAGGACATTGTGCGAGCAATTTCTTGGCTCTCCAACAAGAGGGTACAATATGGGATTATCGGAGACGGTTCGAGCTTTTGGTCACTCCTTTAAGAGACATGGGGACAAGTGTTGGAGGGGAACTTCATTAATGGCCTCAAAGCTGAAATCAAGGCTGAGGTTAGAATGATGCAATCGTTGGGACTGAGTAGAATCATAGGCCTAACCCAAAAGGTGGAGTAGAGAAACACAACTGTAAGGCAGCCTAAAGCTCTGTCAACAAACCCAGCAAGACAAATCACGACATATAGCCCAAATTGGGTGGCGAAATCCACCCCATGAGCAGAGCTCCTCCTGCTCCAGATAGAAGCTTACCACAGAAAACTGGACCAGCCTTCAAGAGGTTAATGGACTCGGAATTAAGGCTAAGAGGGAGAAGGGCCTTAGGGTCACCAGGGCAGAAACAGGGAGTTGCAAGTACTGCTGGTGGACGACGAAGCCTTCGACGGAGTAACCAGTGATGGAGAAAATGATCAGCTGGACGTCGGGAATATAGTATAACTCTCCCTAAATTCTATAGTGGTGTAAGCCATAACTTCATTGACCAGAAAGTCGTGATAGTACTAATTGATTGTGGTGTAAGCCATAACTTCATCTCTACTAACTTGGTTAAGGAGCTGGAGATACCATTAAATTCGACAGAGGGGTACAGCGTTTGTATGGGAATTGGACTATCAGTGAGGGGGAAGGAATATGTAAGAGGATGTTACTTTCCCTTTAGGACATTGAGATCAACAAAGATTCTTCCACTAGAGTTAGGCAGCTCCAATATCATCTTGGGATGCACGAGCTGGGGTTAGGAGGAATGCACGTGAACCAGCAAACGTTAACCACAAGATTTAAATTGGGAGGAACTTATGTCACTCTGCAGGGGGACTCGGGGTTATGCAAATCCATGGTGTCTTTAAAACCATGATGAAGGCCCTGAAGCATAACAGAGAAGGTATTGTCGTTGAGTTGAGCCATTTGGGGCTTAGGGGGGATCAAACACAGAAGTACAAATGATGCAGGAGCATCCTGTAGTCCTATGTTATTGCTGCTGCCTTCCATCTGTTTTATGCTATTGTCGTTTACTATCCTTGATTGTGTGTTTAATATGTGTTTTAAGGGTATCTTGTGAACTGCACGTGATACTTGTAGTTGGGATATCGTGTTTTAGTTCTCTTTTTGTATTTCAGTTGTAACTTAGCAATCTGGTAAGACCCACACAGCCAATATGATAAAAAAAAAACACCACAGAGACCTCCGAACAGTAGGAAATGATAGAAGGAAATGACTTTGATAATATTCCAATGAAGAAAACAGTACAGAGAATGCTGGTGAGTATTCGAGAGACTCACCTCTCTCTCCAAAGACCAGCCAGAAATTTCCCACCTCCTCCCAGGGCACAGCCCCCCCTCATAAAGGAGATGAAACAGCAGAAGAAATAAATGCCCAACCACCACCTACCCAGCACAGCAGACAAAACATAATAAAGAAAGGAAACTAATGGAAACTAATATAAATTTAGGTAATCCCTTCGGTACTCTCTTCTGTCCTCTGTTTCCCACGTCTTGCATAAGTGAATCTTATGGAAGGCTTATCAATGGAAGGCTTATCACAATCATGTGTCTAGCACGTGATCCCTCCTTTGTGTTTAGCATGTAGCCTTTTCTCTGATATATATTGGGTCAATCTCTCTGTAATAGTCAGTTTTTTTATATATGTTTATGAAATATCAGAGTTTGTCTCCGTAAAGAACCCTAGAGTTCTACTTCTATCCTTTTGTGCTCTTTTGTCCGAGCTATTCTTCAGATTATTGCTACTCTCCTACTCGTCCCTGCGTTAAGTGGTATCAGAGCCAAGAGATGGCTGGTCGTGCAATGAGCAGAGGCAGTAGAGGAACCCAGGAGCAGCAAGCCGAGTTGGCTGAGATGAAGAAGTCGATGGAGTGCCTGTCGCGAGCTATCCGAGCTCTGCAACAGCAATGGCATGCGGAAATGCGTAGTGAACTTCCGGCAAAGACCCATTTAGCAATGTGTGACCAGGAAGGCTATGAGGCGTCGGCAAACAACACAGTAGTCAAAGGCATTGAGGACGACTTTGAGTGGGAGACTATTTCAGAGAGTAGTTTCAAATGGAGAGATGAAGAACCCAACCCTATTTATGACGTTTACCTTGAGGAGAATGAAGAAGGTGAGGATGAAGAATTCATTGAGGAAAGAGAACCAGTAGGTGCGCGTTCTTACAGGGATACGGATGACCCAGATAACTTTTGCCATACGCTCGAAGAACACTCTGAAAATGAGTTGTTGATTCCTAAAATCACCGAGGTGGCTCTGCGAGTCTATCAAGCTCGCAAATCTTCCCTCCATGAATTTTCAGGACGTGCGCGAGTCTTTCGCATCCACCATTGTGGTTTCTCTAATGAGATTTGCGTTGAGCACACAAATCATAAAATTCGGACAAGTACGGGGGCCATAAGGGTGAACCCATGGAGCAGTAATACTAGAACTGTGTTGATTGAGGCCTCACGTGTACCCGAAATGGTCATTACACATGGATATATTGAAGAGGGAGCTTACACCGTTCACTTT
>JASKGM010024092.1:0-28461 GCA_034509205.1 Ceratonia siliqua | reverse complement strand
GAGGGGAATTTCCGTGAAGAGAGGGAGTTAGGGATTTCAGAAAGGGGAACTGGGTCAGGCTGGAGGATCCGGTGGATTATGGGCTGTCCGGGTTGATGGGTTGGGCCTGAAAGCTTTTTTTTTTACTGTTAGTAGGTTGGGCCTGGTCCGTTTTTTTTCCTTTTTTTTTTAACTTCTTTTTTCGTTTTTTTTATTAACTTTTTTATTGTTCTTTTTTATTGTTTTATTTCATATTTATATTTTGTTTCTTTTTTCTTCTTTTATTAATTATTCTTTTATTAATTAATTTTACTTTGCCTATTTTTTCATTTTGTTATTATTTTGTATTTTGCTATTTAATAAAATTTTTTAATTTAAACAACTAGACAAAATTAAGTGTTTATAGTTAGAAAATGATCGTTTTGCTATCTTGCATATTACCACACTAGAGGAAGACATCAACCTGATCACCGGACTTAATCTCTCATCACTATTTTGAATCTTAATTTTGTTAACTTTTTGATATTATCTCACAAAGCATTTTTCTATAAATTTCCTAGTTTTAGTATATAGATGGCCTTATTTTTTGAGATTATCTTGCAAATAATTTTTTTATAAATGTTATAGTTTTGGTATTGAAATCATCTCCAAAACTAATTATTGCGAGTTCAAATCTAGTCTAAATCAAATTAAGAAAATAAACATTATATGATTGTATTATATATACGTATATAAATTTAGAACTACTTGCTACTAAACATAAAGCACAACCCATTTGGTGGAATTATTAAATTTTATGCATAATCCTAATTAAATGCATTGTTATTCGTTTAAATCTTACAGCTCTGTCAATCTTTTATGGCGTAGATAGTTTGTCCTTAATAAATTAAGAGTAAATTATATCAAATCTCTCCTGAAATTTTTGAAACTTACATTCTCATGTGATTTAGTTTTAATTTATATAAAAACCTCTGCTCCATTATAACACAATTGTTAACAAAGTTTACCACAAATATATTTTTTTCTTAAAATTTTTTAATGAGCCTAATTCAATACACTATAAATTATTAAAAAGTCAAATTAATGTTTTTAATAATATGGAAAGTTAATGTATGTATTTTAAAACTAAAAGATATGTGAGTATAAGTTTTATAAACTTTAGGCATATTTTAATATAAGTTAAAATTAGATGGAATGTCAGTGTAATTTTCAAAAATTTCAAGGGCGGTTTTAGTATAAGTTAAATTTTAGAGGAAATGTTAGTGTAATTTTCAAAAAATTCAAGGGAGGTTACTATATAAAATTAATTAAGGAGTGCATAAATTAATTTACACATTACCTTATTGCAATATTAAAAAAATTATGTAAATAAATTAAGAGAAGAACTCAAGAAGCTATATATATGCATTTTATGAGTTAAGATTAAATTAAAAATGGATGAAATACACTTAACATTTAACACTTAACCCTTAAACTATTATGGTATTACATTCCACCATATTTTATATCCAAAATGACACTATCCTTCGTTTGATTAAAATGATTAAGTGACTAACGGTAGATTTAAAATATGCTAACAAAATTTTATTTAACTTGTATTTAACCATAATTAATATAAGTTTTTTATTTATAGTAATTAAACAATAATTTTGTAATATGAAAATGATTTTAATTCATGAAAAATATAAGACAAGTGTTTTGTATCTTTTTACCATAAATAAAAAATATCATAACACTTAACTCTTTAAAAATATAACATACATCTCATTAGTTAGCTAAAAATTACCATTGCAAACTAAAAGTAGATGTAGAATGAGATAGAGTGCAATCCTTAGATACCTCAAATGAGTTGACTGTATTTTATTAATTAAAAATAATAATGATAAAATTTATTGCTCTCTCTGTTTTAAAATAATAATTATTTTAAAAGTTTTAATTTGTTTTAAATTATCTATCATTTTATATTATCAATGAATTATTAATTATTATTTTTTAAGTTTAATCTTATTAAAAAATAATAATAAAATAAGTTTAAATTAATTTTAATTAGAATAATTTAATTAAATATAACTACTTTTTGATATAATTAAATATATTTAATTAATTTTTAAATTTTTATGTTATTACTTTAAAGGTTAAATAAAAAATAATAAAAATAATAATAAGCATATTGCCTTGTACATATGTTTTACAAAATTACGGTAAGTTAATTGGTTGTAGAGATATTAAGAATTGTAAGCCTTTAAGGTGAATCATGAAGTGGCTGGTGTGGGCCTAATATAAATCCTATAACTAATTATTAGGAAATCATATATTCCTATAATGAATAAGAAACCCTAATTTGTGTGATGGGCAAGATTGGGTTTTGCCATATAAAGGGTTGGCTGCGTCTCCTTTCTTGTCCAAGACAATACACCCCGGCCATTGGAAAAAGAAAATAGGTCCACCGTTATATTATTAAAGTTTAAAAAATGTAAAAATAATTTACCCTACTTGATATGATATGATAGCTTGGATTATATCCTAATTGCTCGAATTAATATAGTAGGATTAAAACTTATTCTACCATATTTTTAATTTTTATTCCCTAAAAACATAGTCCTATTCCAGAATAGGTGGCTATCAAATTATTATTTGTTTATATACTTAAATTAATATCGAATTAAACCAATTTGAAAAATTTGAAAATATTATTCAAACTGTTGTTATCACTTTACACAGTGAAATTTGCTGATAGGACAGCCATTATTCTTCGAAAAGAAAAATTTATAATCTTTTCTATAGTTTGAAAAAACCTTCATAAAGTCACATGTGTAGACAGTCTTTTTTCTGTTTTTCAATTTGTCTGAACAGTTAAATGAGAGGAAAGATTATAAATAAATCAGTAAGGATGATTATTTGAATCAACTTTTGATTTAATAGTTATAATTTTGTAATAATTTTAAATATAAAAAATAATACACTTTTATTCAATTTTTTAAAAATATATTATTAGAGTAATATTATTGAAAAATTTTGATTAAATTATTTTCACAAAATTTATCAATATAATATTCAGTATCCTCTTATTTTTAAAATGATAATAAACTCTCTTACAAAGATTTACATAATTTAATTTTAATTTCAATATAATAAATGATTGAGAGATAATAATAAATTGATATTTTTACTCATATTTAAAAAAGTTAAATATCAATTTAAAAATGAAAAGATATTAACTATTATATTACCAAATTTAAAATGTCAATAAAAGTTAAGTTAATTTACCATAAAAAAAATAAAAGGATATTCTACAAATTATTAATATGATATTTACTTGAAGAAAATCATATCTATAAAATCTGTGGTGATATGAAAATTGTGAATCGATCATGTTTCCCCGTGCAATAATCATAGTCATTGAAAATTTTAGATTAAATTACTGTCAATTTTTTAAAATTTAATAATATAATACTTAATATTTTTATTATTTTTAAAAAATATTAAATATTATATTAATAAACCTGAGACAATATTAAAGTAATTCACTCAAATATTTATATAAAAGGATAGTCCATAAATTAATAATATGATATTTATTTGAAAAAAAATAAAATCTAAAAAATCTAAGGTAATCTGAAATTGAGAATCTGATATTGGTTCCCCGTGCAAATCAGAATTACGAATCTGATCCAGATCTTGTAAATATCACAGTCACCATACTTTATTTTCTGAGGTTGGATCAAATTTTCCTTTTCGCCTTTGTTCTCGGAGAGAAAGCTTGATGTAAGGTGGCAGTTGAACTTAGTTATTTTGACTATATAGTTTATATAGTTAAAATAGAAGTGGTTGTTTTAAAGAAAAGTAAATATTTAATATTTGAATGTAATTATATAAAAATAATTTTATTAAAAAAATAAATATTTTATATTTAAATATAAAAATATAACATATAAAATTATTAAAAATAATAATAAAAGTAAATTTTAAAAAATTATAAAATATTTTAAAATTTTATTTATTTATAAAATTTATTTATTATTTTTTAAGTAATATTTTTTTACTTTAAAAATAAATAATATTTTTATTTATTTTTAAAATAAATACTTATAAAATTAATTTCATATCAATAATTAAAATAAAAAAAATACTTATTTTAAAAAAAAAAAAACAACTTTTGAGACCGAAGCTGTCCCAAACGCCCATAAATCGCACATCGAGCCCACCAAGACACTATTTTTATTTCTCTTTCCTCTTGTTCTCTCTGAGTCTCTGCTTCTTTTCTAAAGCATCACAAGAAAAAGAAACCTTTCCTTTTTAAGAGCGCCTCCTTTTTCACTCCTTGAGCAAGAAATTAACTGAAAGATGCAATCTTTATTAGTTTCTAACCTCTATCTCTTTCTCAAAAGTTGATTAACTGATAATGGCTTTTCTACTCTAAAAGACTAGAGGGATGGATTTCTGCTAATATGAACTTACCATCTTCCCGCAAAGAATCTTAATCTGCAGAAGAAAAACCAAAAACCAGAGCCCAAAACTAGTTTTAATTCAGAAGATAGGAAAATAGCCTCTCTGTGTTTGTTTCTCTCTCTGCAATTTTACCTTTTGGGTTGGTTTTTGGCCTCAATTTCTGGAGTGATTGGGAAAGAAGGTAGGAATGTGAGTAACTGAGGGAGGAGAGAGAATGAAGAGAAAGGATGGCTTTCTCTCCTCTCCTTCTATCATCATCTCCATTGGAGTCTCTGTCTCTAGCAGAGGCTCAGAGCCACCCTGATCTCTTTCTTCTGTTGAAATAAACAAAACCCCAAAATGCGTACCAACAAAGTTACTTAATTTTTCTGTTAAATAATTTTCGTTATTATTATTATTATTGGTCGGTGTCATTATTATTATTATTATTATTGTAATATTGGGTTATTATATAAGGGTATCACATTTTCCCACAATTTGCAGCTTCTTGTTGTGCATTCAACAGGAAGACATCTGAAGGAAGCATTTCACAGAAGGAACAGAAACAGACATAATATATCCCAACCTCTCATTATTCTTGTTCTTTCAACTATGCTTCCTATCAGCTGCATTCTCTTCATATGCCTGTTGAGTTCTTTCTCTCCCCTTATCAAAGCTTCCTTCAACCTCAGCTTACCCCATCAACATCCTTACCCTGAAGCTGTGGTTCAGGAAGTTCAAAGGTAAGCCCTTTCTCTGTTTCTCATTGGTTTTCTGGGTTTTGAGTTCGCTTCGCTGTTTCACCTGCTTTAGATACTAAGAAACTCACTTGGGTTTCCTTCGCATTGCTTCGTTTCTCATCTGGGTTTGTCTCTCATTATTCAACATGTTGCTCTAAAACAACAAAATCCCATCTGGGGTTCTTAAAAAAGTTCATCTTTTTTCTACATCATTTTCTTAGCATCCAAACAGAAACAGAGCATCTCTGTTTTCTCACCTTCTGAACCTTGCTTAGCTTACTCTTTTGTTTTTTTTCTTTCAGGAGAGTCAATGTATCTCTTACAAGAAGACAACTACTTCCCGTCCACGAAAAAGGCCAAACTTCCGGCTGTCTCACCGGCAACCCCGTCGACGATTGCTGGCGGTGTGACTCCAACTGGGCTGCCAACCGCCAGAAGCTCGCTGACTGCGGCATTGGGTTCGGTCGCGACGCCATGGGGGGAAAAGGCGGCCAGATCTATATCGTCACTGACTCCTCCGATTCCAACCCAGCAAACCCAGTCCTGGGAACTCTCCGGCACGCCGTAATCCAAGACGAGCCCCTATGGATCATCTTCTCCGCGGACATGACCATCAACCTCAAGCACGAGCTCATCTTCAACAGCTTCAAAACCGTCGACGGCCGCGGCGCCAACGTCCAAATCACCGGCCACGGCTGTATCACTCTCCAATACGTCTCTAACATCATCATCCACAATGTCCACATCCACCACTGCAAGCCGTCGGGGAACACCGACATCCGCTCCAGTCCAACCCACGTAGGGTGGAGGGGCAAATCAGACGGCGACGGGGTTTCCATCTTCTCGTCGCGGAAGATCTGGATCGACCACTGCTCACTGTCGTACTGCACTGACGGTCTGATCGATGCGATAATGGGGTCCACCGGGATCACGATTTCGAACAACCATTTTGCTCACCACGATGAAGTGATGCTTCTGGGTCACGACGACAAGTACTTGCCGGACACCGGGATGCAGGTGACCATAGCCTTCAACCACTTCGGGGCGGGGCTGGTGCAGCGGATGCCACGGTGCAGACTCGGGTACATACACGTGGTGAACAATGATTTCACGCAATGGGAGATGTACGCTATCGGCGGCAGCGCCAACCCCACCATTAACAGCCAGGGCAACCGTTACACTGCTCCGGCGAACCCTGATGCGAAAGAGGTAATTTTTTTGTTACACTTTTTTATTTCTTTTTGGTTTTCTTGAAAGGTGGATATCATGCTTTAATGATATTTGAAAATCACGCTCTGTGGGGTGTGTGGGTGGGTCATGGGGGGAGGTTGTTTGACTTCTGTTCCCAAAATGGGATATGTTCCTATCGCAATGAATGATGCATTTTCTATGGTGGCGCGTGAAACCACGCGCCTCCGTGAAAGAGTCCGATTTCTTGTGCTCAGAGGTTCTGAATGGGTTGCTGAAAAAATATTTTAACTAACTTGGGACTAAAAATTCTTTCACACATTCCTTACACTTCATAAGTGCAAGGAGTGTATAAGATTTTGGACAAAAATGAAAAAATTTCTGTATTTGTTATCACTTTTTTAATTAATAAATTATATGCATATTCAAAATTTTCACTCATTTTAGTCTCTATTAATTTTTATTAATACACCCGTTAATATTTGAAAAGTATGATAATTTGTTATTGATTGAATAAAAACTCTCCCTTTTGTACTAATATTTTATTAGGGTCTTAGTACAACACATTTTTCATGTAACTCTCAGTATTTTTCTGAATTTTTTTCATTACATTTTTTTACTTTGATATTATTTTTTATTTTTTATATCTATAATGTTTTGAAATGTTTTGTTTTTTTAACAGTAAACAATTTTAATGTTATTATTTCAAAAATATTTTTAAAAAATTTTAAAAATGTTTAAAGTTTTTTAAAAAAATTAACCGACATAATAAATAATATAAAATAAAAAAATAATGAGTTGAAAAAAATATATTGTACTTACGTGAAATGGATGGGACGGTGCCATTTTACTCTACCATTAATAAGTAGCTCTTACTATTTCACGCGCCAATTTTGATTCATTTTTTACAATTTTCTTTCAATTCTTAGGCCCGGGTGTGCTACTGCCTTATACAGGGCGGCGCGTGATAACACGCTCCACTAACCAAGTATATTTAAAGACACTTTGGATACAAATGTATTTTGTATGAGATGTTTCAAATAAAAGTTATTTAAAAAAAAATTTAGTCTTTGAATGTAAATATTTAAAAGTAATTTTATTAAAAAATTTAGATATTTTGAATTTAGATATAAAAATATTTTTAAGTATATAAAAATATTTTTTTAAAAATTTATAAAATTTTTTAAAAAAATATGCCATTGAAAGTTTTATCTCTTTTCTATTAAAATTAATTATTTTTTAAATATTATATTTATTATTTTTTTAAGAAATAAATAATTTATTTATTTTTAAAATAAATATTTATACAATAATTTTCATCCAAACATAATTTGAGAGATAATTACTTTTTTTTTTTTTCTTAAAATAGGCAATTTTTTCCCTTATTAAACTGATCCAAACGGCCCATTATTGTTGTGTAAGTTCATGAGTTCATTGAGTTGTCTCGCATGTTGAGGGGAGTGAACTGGGGACGGGGAGGGTGTTTTGGAACTTTTCACGCGCTTGTTGTGTCGCGTGGGTGTTGAAAGATTCTTGTGCTAATGACATGACATCGGGGATGCATTTACTAACCAAAGGAGCGGAGGCATGTCTGTGTGGGTAATTGAATGGCAGGTGACGAAGCGCGTGGATACAGACGAGGGGCAGTGGACAGGTTGGAACTGGAGGACAGAGGGGGACGTAATGGTAAATGGAGCGTTCTTCGTGCCATCGGGGGCGGGGCTCAGCACCCAGTACTCCAGAGCCTCCAGCGTGGAACCCAAATCCGCCGTCCAAATCGACCAGCTCACCATGAGCGCCGGCGTGTTCGGCGATCCCCGGTACCTTCCCTTTCTCCTTTCTATCTATCTTCCTTTCTCTCTTTACATGCTCCAACGGGCATTACCTGCCCCTCTAACTGTCTCTAAAAGGCTATTCTCGTCTTTTCACTAAATATATTATGGAAAGGTTATTCCCGTCTTTTCATTAAATATCTTATTGTACTTGAAATTACCAAAATACCCCTGTCAGTGTCAATCTCCCAAGTGGCCCCCACAACTTTCTCTTTGAAATTTTATTGGTCTCTGACTTTCTGCATCTGGGTGCTGTCCAGGTACGCGGTTGCAGCGCAAGTTGCAGTGATAATGAAATTTTTAGATTTAATTTATAAAAAATACGTAATATATGAAAATCTTTAAAATGGAATTTTACTGAAAAATATGTATAATATGTTATTTATAATTATTTATCTTTATTACAATTAATTTATTTTAATTATTTTATAAATTGGATTAATTAAAATGTTTCTTCCTTTGATGGAATTTAGAACTCTGGTGGAGGATGGAATATTTGATTATTTTAATGCCCTTCACTTTTCACTTTTGGCTGTTTCCAAAACATGGGTTTATGCTAAGCCAAACTTTACAAGGTGATTGCGGGTAGCATGGCTGAGAAAGGAAAATAAAACAAGATTGGAAATAGTGCAATTTTAATTTAGAAAAAGTGGAAAAAGAGAGTGGGGGCATATTGAAAGAGAGAAGCACGTGATGATGGGGTCATTGGGAATCTGGTTCAATAGACCCATCGGGAAAGCAGCCTTACAGTTCATTTATCTTCATCCCTCTTTCTTTTCCACTTCTTCATGCATCAGCCCATAGCATAGCATGGCATCAATTTTCTGTTCTTCTTTTCTCTTCTCTTTTGTATTTCAAAGCACAAACTTTGTTCCCATCTTTGGTATATACTCCTTTGTTTTCTTCCTCTTAGGATATGGTGGTGGATGCTGTGCTTTTTCTTAATCTCCGTATAAACATTTTCAAAAGCCAAGCCCTGTTATGTCCCATTTGTGTTTGTCTATCCTAATCCTCTTCTTAGGTCACTGGTGCTCTCTAAAAAAGTGAGAATAGAAAAAGCCAAAGAAGAGTGGTATAGGTCTGGATCAGGTGACATGGAAGAAGGGTGCATGTGTGTAAACAGAAGCTTGAAAAGCCGAGGATGGAGAGAGTAGAGAGAGAGAAGAGACCCACCTTAGGTCAGATAGTTCAATTATATTCCCTTTAGCGGCTTTCCAGCAAGTGAAGGTGGGACCCTTTCATTTATATAATACTCTAAGAGCAGTTTGGGCCATCTCTCATTTGACACAAACTAGCTAGTTACTGCATCAGTATTGGAAATGGGGCACCCCCCTCTTTAGATCACTTACTGTCTCCCATTTTGTTTAGTCCTCCATTGTTTAGATACTTGACTATATTATTGTACAGGGATAATGGGGATATGTATCCCGGATTCAACGGCGGTGGGACCACGACCGGCGCCACCAGCAACGGCGGCGATGGTGGGGACTTCTTTGGAATGATTTTTGGTGGTAGCAGCGAAGCAGCTCCACCTTCCTTTTCCATTGTTTCAACCTTTTTGTCTCTTCTAATTATTTCCATTTTGTACACTTTCACCAACCAAGGTGTCCTATTCTCATCGTCATTATGATCAAACAATTGGAAAAAAAAATGTATATTTTTTCTTTAGATATATAGAAAAATTATAAAATGAAAAAACAATTGGGTCAATTTTTGTAATAGCTTTGCTACAGTTTAGCCACCGCCACAAACATATATGTAGTTTTTTAATTCATGGAAAGGCGTCAATTTTTTTTTCGTTGCCATTGGAAAGGTATCAAATGGTTGGGTGTGCTTAGAATTTAAAGTATTTTCACATGTGCCTGCAGCTTAGTTTTTTTCCAACATGTACATACAAATTGAGAGGTCCCTTGTGGGTTCTTAAGTCTCAGCTTTTCAGTGATCTTGAAGCTTTGTAACAAAAAAGAAGTCCAATTGCAATTTATATTTTTAGAATTATTATATTTTATAATATTGTTTAGATGTTCTATGCATTATATTTTATAATATTTTTATATAATTTTAGTATAATACTTTAAAATAACACTGAAGAGAGAAATAAAATTTTATAAAATAATGTTTTAAAAGTATAAAAAATTCTAAAAAAAATATTATACTCAATAAGAATTTAATAAAATAAAATTTCTTTTATTCCTCATTACAAACATTTTATCTTATTGGACATAACCTATTTTAAGCCCAATTGCAATTTGGCCAACTAAAGTCTAGGCCAACTATTTGACTATAATCCAGCACAACCCAAGGATGAATATATCTCAATTTGCCTCCCAATATCATAGTTATGCCACTTTTTTCATCTATAAATACTCCATTACATAGGCATGGAAGAGGCATCTCTTGACCCTCGTCACATTTATTACACTCTTTATGAGCTAGAGACCACTCGTCAGCTTGCGGAGCACCAGACAGCTCATCATTCTTCCAAGAGACTCCCTTACAAGGTACGAGATAGAAAACTAACCCTTAAGCAGAGCCCTTCAGTTCCTTTTGCAAAAGATTCAAGTGTTTGAGCGAGGAAAAAAGGCTAATAGAGCCAAACTGTTCGACCTTCAATGGCGGCAACAAGAAGGATTCCATTGAATCCTGACCTATAAGACCCTAGCCTTATCAAAACAATGACCATGGCTATACCTTACTAACAACTAAGAGATAACGACATTTAAGCGAAAAACTACCCTTCTTCTTGCCACGCTTGCACCCAAGGAGCAACCCTTAACTTTCGAAGCCTCACTACTATTGTCCTCAAGTTCGGAGAAACCAAAACGAGCAGGCAAACATCCCTTCACTCAGAACATCATGGATTATCCCTAAAAAAAATTCCAAACAACCACAGCTCGAGCTTTACGACAGATCTACCAACCCCAAGGAGCACTGGGAAAACTATAACCCTGTAATGCTCTTGATCGAAACAAATGAAGAGCTTACATGCCAAGATTTCCTAATTACCTTGAGGGAAAATCATGCTCCAGTGGACCAATTTACCACCAAACACCATGTCCAACTTCAACAATCTAGCTGACCTTTTTACATCATATTCCTCTATAAGCATCACCTACCAAAAATCCTTAGTTATTTTGGCTGCCCTAAAAGAAAACGAATCCCTCAAGGGATATATAAAATGCTACGATTGACCTATCCAGGTGAGAGACCCTAACGACCCAGTCACAAAATCATGATGCATGGAATCTAAGCCAACCTACTCATTTGAATAACCAAGCACATTAATCTTGAAGTGCTTAGTCACCCCAAAAACAAATAACCCAAAAAACAAAAATAGATAAACCAAGTAAGGAGAAGAGAAACACTAGAAGGGAAAGTTTACTAGTCCAACCCCGTATGCTCGAAAGAACGATCAAGAGTTTTATCTCTTACAAACCCAATGGACCAAGCTCTAGCTGACTTCACAGCCGATTTTTCCAAAGCTACTCAAGAATCTAAAAACCAACCAAACTCGACACTCGTAGTCGATGGGTTGTCTAACTCTAAAGATGAGGGAACATGAATAATTGTAGAGGGGATAGAGAAAATAATAGTCGACTAGTCGATGGGTCATCACTCTGATTTAAGTTCCCGACCTTTAATAACCAAGATACGTACAAGGCACTCATCACAGAACTTAAGCTCGCCTTAGAGCTCAGAGTAAAGAAACTGAAAGCGTTAAGTAAAATGAGAATATAAGGGAAAAGATCCCCAAATGGCTAAGTACCTACACCAAATAGTCAAATACACCACATTCCAAGAAACGAAAACTCCCAAGCTGACATTTTCTTCAAGATGGCAAGCAACACAAATCTCAGGCACAACCAAACAACAATCCAAGAAACACTCCTAAGCCCCAACTTGGAGTTAGCAAACTCAACATAAAATCCTGCATTGGGATAACTCGAATCACACACTACCCTAAAAATAGGAATCTTACCCGCAGAAAAAGCTGAAGCCTGAAAGTTGTAATGAACGGTGAATGCTTATTGACTGGTCGGTGAAGCACCCTACAAGCACAGTTAGACCATGAACTTTATGTAAATAAGAACTCGACCTCTCAGGTCCTCTTCGCCGAGCCACTAAGCAAAAAACATTTCTTATAATAGCAATAGATTACTTTTTCGAATGGATAAAAGTTAAATCCTTAGCTACTAAAAAATATTTTTGGTACAAACTCTCATTGTTTGCAGGTTCGGCATCTTACAAACTAATCAGCGACAATGAAACCTAGTTTACTGATGCAGAGTTCTAGAAATGCCAACCTAAATAAAAAAGGCAAAGCCCTTAAAGACTGAAATGTTTATAAAAACGGCCAAAACCGACCTAAATAAAGGGCCAAAGCCCTCAAGAACTAAAATATCCATCAAAAAAGTTCATGCTGACCTCAATAAAGGCCAAAGCTCTCAAGGCAACCAATACCAAGCTTAACAAAGGCTGAAGCACCCTAAAAACTAGTTGAACCGACTTTACCTAAGCCTAAAAGCCAACCTAGAAAAATAATGTACTATAAATTGGATAAACCCAACTTCACTCTTCACAAACTATTAAGCTAAAGCCAAACACATCAGAAGCCGACAATAGGGCGAGCAACAGTAAAACAAACGATAGGAACAACTCCACGATAAGACAAAACAGAAGCAATAAAATATAAAGGACGACCCTTGCTACTTGGAAACAATCCAAAAAGTCATTACAAGCGAAAAGTAAGTACAAACAAAAATCATAATCCCTAAAAATATCTATTCAGAAAATGAGTCCCCATCATTGTTCAAATCATCCACACGGAAGTCCACGTCCTCATCCCTGCCATCGTCTTCCTCAGGATCTACCAACACACAATCCCTTATATGTTTCATACAATGTAGATGATGCCTCGAGAAATCAGGAACAAACAACTTCACTTGTTCATGACAATGGTTAAAACCTTCTATGAAAGCTATAAGGTAGTTGTTAACAATCTTCTCCTCTGCCCGAGCTTGCAACCAAACCTTAGAATCTTATACCCTTTTCTCACAAAGGTCCATTTAGGTAACCAACAACTCTTACTCTTGGACTATATTGACCCAAATCCCATACAAGGCAACCAACGCAGTTCTTAAATAGTTAACCTCCTTTTCAAGCACCTCAACCCGAGATAGAGCTTTCTCCTCCTAAGCTCGAACCTCTTCAACAAAAGTATGAGTCGCTCCCAACTTGAAAAACTCCCCCTCAAGCGCCTCACTCTTTTGTTGACAAGTTAACTTAGCTAGCTTACTCATTACATATACTAAAATAAGCCCTTCTGAAAAATCAAAATACTTAGTTAACAAAGTCGACTAATTAAAGAAGTTAAAAGAAAAACTCAAAAGGAACCAATGTATTAAATCATGAACTCTTAGTGTAACAACTTTATCCTCATAATAACTACGAATCTTCATCATACCAACCAAAGGGGGATAGGTCGAATCTTATGTCGCTGCCACTACAGTAGGAATCGAGGATGATCATCCTCACGTAAAAAGAAATCGACCTAGGCACAACGTGAAAATGACAAGCATTTAGTTATTCGAGCTACGACCCAATCAAACTACAAATGCCTAAAAGAAAATAGGGTGTAATAGCAGACCTATAATCAGCACAACCCACAGCACCATTCTATCGACCATATAAAGAATCATATCAAACATGTAAAAGAACAGAGTAACTCATTAAAAAGGGCTAAAGAAGCAAACAGTGAAGCAAACTAAGCACACGAAGACACCAACAAAAAAGCTACGACTCCGACCTTAGCACCGATCTCCATAAATGTCGCAAAGAGAGTAGAAGCCTCCAAAAGTGAAACCATATAAATAGAAAATACAAAAACAATCCAATGGTCCAAACTCAAAAGCATCACGAAAATCCAACGGCATAAAGTGAAGCATCAAACACTCGAGAAACGCAAACGCCACACCTAAGTATTAACACTGAAGCGTTGCCATCGAAAAGGGCAAACGTCATAAATAAAACATTATTTTCGAGAAAAGCAAATGCCACGCAGATGAAGCATCACCCTCAAAAGCAAATGATCTAACCGACAATCATGGGCACCTTAAGGCGATACTCCACCACATTTCATAAATCAAACTCATCATTCCGAATTCCTGACATAAGGCATATTGTAGGATGGGATGTTACACACTCCAACAACTCAGACCTTTTAACATGATCTCCAAGTCATTAAAAAGGGGCCAAGTGTTCATAACCTACCTCAAGCCCAACTATAATCCGACCCAACTAAAGTCTAGCCCAACTATTTGACCCATAATCCAGCAAGACTTAAGGACGAATCTATCCCTATATGCCTCCCAATATCACAGTCACGCCACTCTTCTCATCTATAAATACCTCACTACGTAGGTATGGCAGAGGCATCTCTTAACACTCTTCACATTTATTACCTTTATTAAGCTCAAATCAAACTAACTTGAGCATCAGAGTCTGGGAATCGCCAACCCGACTTTTAGCTTACCCATATTATTATCTCGCAGGATCCATCTTTGACCAAACCATACATGATCTTACCTTCATCCAACCCAATCTCAACACAAGCATCATCACTTACAAACCCTTATTTATGAATGTGAGTCCTTTGTGAAAAAAAAAAGTGTAAAAATAACGTTACTTTTTTCTCACTTTTAGAGTGCATCTTTGTTTTAGGGAAGTTGCATTGGTTGATTTTTGGGTCCATTAGATTTATATATGCTTTCCCATTTAACTAAGTTGATCTAAGAATGAAAGAGAGAAGAATATAAGAACAAAGAACGGGAAAGAAAGAAAGAAAGGAAGATAGAAAAGGAGTGAAAGGAAGAGGTGGAAATTGTGAGGCCATGTCAACTTCATATGCACCTCTTCTTTAAATAAAGTGTGCTTTTTTAGGTAATAATGAAGTGCTTAACATGGCTTGTCTCCACATCACAACAAACTATCAAACCATCCAATTGGGACACAAAATCGAGCACGCTTTGTGCATAAGACAAACTTGTTTTGTCTAAAAAAAAAAAAAATTAAAATAACATCTGAGCCATGACTCAGATGTATAGAAAAGAAAGAAAATGACCCGGCCGAAAAGGCTGAGATCCTGATCCCACATAATCTCTTCCTTTCTTCATCTTCATGTGCATGTCTAAAGGAAACAATTTAACTATATTATTTTATGAGACAATCTTTTTGTTTTACCCTCTTTCCTTTTATATAATAATAATAATATTTTTATAATTTTTTATATTCATATAATATCGATCTTAGGTTTATGTGACACGATTATTTATTATTAATTTTTTAATAATATTAAATAACTCAATTACATAGATAGGATATTAATATTTTATGTGTATCAAAAAATGTCTTGGTAATAATATATTTGCAAAACTCAAAAGAAAAAAGAAAATGATTTTGTATAGTATATATGCTCTAATATACATGCTATCATTGTAAAAAAAAGTAAGCAAATACTCACTTTTTTGGGTGAACAATTACAAAGGCCAAAACGGTAAAAAAGAAGAAGAATGAAAATAATGTCGCATTTATAATACATTATGGTAGCTCTATCGCTGATAATGAAAGATTAAAATCTCAGGTGGGGAATTACCTGTAAATCCATTGGAAAGCTAGGGAATAGGGATCCATCTTTAGCTACTTAGCTACTTTGATTATTGCTTTTTCTCTTTTTGGTCAAGTACATGTGATAAAACAGGTAAAGAAGATAAATTCTTTCATCACACATAATTGTGGAAGAGTAATGTTGTTTATTAAATATTTTTTTTATTATTTTTACACTTTTTTTATATTTATATTTATTATTATATATTATTTATTATCATCATTATTTTATAATATATTAATAGTTAAAAGTAAAAATATAATAAATGTGTAATAAGAGAAAGTGTATAAATAACAATTTTCTTTTAGAATGTTCTATACATAATTGTATTCAATGATTAGTGTAATCTATGTACATACAAAAAAAAAATCCAGCTAAGAATATGAGAAAATCATAAACATTCACGGGATAATACTAAATAACTATCGACGCTTAAAGAGAGGTAATACGCTTACTAATTCCTTAGAATCATCCCAAAGGCTAACTAAAAATTTACAACCCATTTTACCATGAACACAAAGAAGAAGAAAGTTGTTGCTTCTCTTCTATCCACAAGAATCTGTACTTATCCTTTGTTCTATTATAATGGTCCTAAAGCCACAAATTGGGAACTCCTGCAGGCCCACTTTGTTCTCCAGAGTCCAGGCTTATGAAGCAGTACAGAAATCTCAGTCTAAGTGATTAAAAAGAAGTGAAGCCTAAGGTACGAGAAACTCTATTTTCACATAATCCTTTCTCTTAATTTTTCATATAAGTTGTTCTAACCACTCATCAAGTAATAGACTGATATAAGAAAAATAAAATGAGTAAGTGATGAGTGATTGAGAAAAAAAAAATTGAGTTTATAAAAAAAAAATAGTGTAAAATGCCTCTGAGGCCAATACCAAAAGCAGACTGTGAAGCCTCAGGCCAAGAGCTTAGGTTAAGAGTTTTGTAGTTTGTACTTTTATTTTCAAATCAGCTAAGCATAGAGTTGAGAAAATGTAGAAAATAAAGAAATGTCGGCAGTTAGCTGCATTTCATTTCTGCAGATTTTTATTTCCAGATAATATTTGATTATGAGTTTAAACACTTGCAAAGGTTTCTCTTTTGTGATTTTGTAATTCTTAGATATGAATTTGATTATTGAACCAAAGGAGGAAAGGGCCAAAGCGAATAAAAGTGAGACCTGATAAGTAAATTCACATTGATAAAAAGATCAGCTGCAATCCTGGGGAGAAAAAGAAACCTCAGTATTTCTATTAAATGTACAAAAGCAAAACGTTGGGCAACTTCTCAACTAACATGTTAAATATAATGATGAACTTGAGAAGCAGTCAAAAATGAAAAGCAGCACTTAGCCTTTTTTAATCAGAAAGAGGACTTGCAAGCTTTGTTAATTTACATATTACCACACCTTAGAATATGGGGAAAAAAAATTACAATTTCTTCCTTTCCAACTTTTGCAGCATTGGTATAATTTTGTTACATGGAGATCGAACCTATAACATTAGGCTCACCTTAATTTTAAAAGGACTGAGGTTGGTGCCATGTGAGCTATCAGCTCATTGACAGCATTGATACAAGTAACTTTGGTGTAAGAAAAAAAATCTCACCACAAAATAAAATATGTAGAAGAGAATTTCAGCCCTAATTAACCAAAACCATATGATCCCTCACAGATTGTGCAGCCACTGCTTCTAACTTCCTCTATGTTAACACACGCTGCTCTTCCAATTCTGTAGCCCTAGCTTCCTTCTCTAAGTACTTACTCTGCCACTCTTCAAATAGTTTAGCATCCATCTCCAGAAACATCCTTCGCAAATTGGCCATATGAGACGGGAAAATTGGAGTGGCATTGGTGGAATTAAGTGTAACCATTATGGCCAAAATTGAAACTGAAAACACAACCATCAGGCTACGTCTGTTGGGTCAATTCACTAGTAATATTTTTGGTGCTTTCTCCCCTACTTAGGAGATGTTTTTAATTTTTAAAATTATAAATTTTAATTTTTTAATTTTTGTTATAATTTTTATTTTAAAAAGTAAGTTAAAAGAATTTAAAAAAAATTAAAAAATCAAAAAAGTTTTTTTAATGTTTTTATTATGGTTTTTGAATTATTTTTTTATTAATGTTTTATATAAATTTTTTTGATATTTTTTAATATTTTCTTAAAATTTTAAAATAAAAATTTATATTTTAAATTTAAAAAAATAAAAATACTACCCGAGTATTGCTACTCAGAGGTAACATAGTATCCTCACTTTTAAAATCAAGTCACCTAAAATTTGTAAGTCTATTTACTGAAAAATATTGCTTATTTAATGTTACACAGTGTCATGTGATATTATATAATTATATAATTATATATTTAGTCTTAAGTGGGTTACAAATGAAGGTTCTAAAATGTGGTGGTCATTTGATTTACTCTATATCCAAATATTTAATTATTTTAACAGAATTAATTTATACTTTGCAAAATAAAAAGATTAATTATTGATAATAAGTTTACACAGAAAATTGTCTTACAAATTGTAGAAAATAGGAGTGAAGATAAATAAATCGAAGGCCAAAAAAGCATCTGATATAAAATTACATGTAGTTACAGCTTTGATACTAGTGAAGAATATACATGGAATAAATTTTCAAGTAAAAACATTAAGTTAGATCAAGATGAAAGCATGCATTCAATGCACACGAGTATGTGCCTAACACAATTGGTGGCAAACTTTTGACACGCTAAGAGAGAAAACTATAACGGGGGAATATTTGCATTACAATCCACATATTCCCGAGGATAAAGATAAAGCTCCTTAGAAATGGAGATTCTGAACATATATCAACAAATAGAATCCTAAGAACCAAATAAAACCTCCAAGGTACATAACATAACACAACATTAACCAGGGCAAATCGCAGTTACATACGAAACGTTCACTATTAACTACTTTCTATGCACCTAATTCCAGGGAAGAACATCTCTTGACATTCATAGATTGTAACAGCAGAAAGGATTAGTTATCCATCAGCTCCCCTTACAATAACTCAAACTTAGCATGCAGACACTATACATCAGGTTCCAACAGTCAGAATTTGATATTTGTGCAGATTCTAAACTGCAACTTTGCAAAAAGGTTTATAATTAGTAACGAGAAGAAACAACCAAGTTCACTTTCCTTCTTTGGCCTATGTAGCACATGTGCTTGATAAACTAATTACCATCCACTGTTGTCACTCCCTTCGTTTCTCTTATTACCCCAAGAGCCTGCTCCTCCTGCGTCCCATGAATCAGTCACAATGATAAATTATGATGAGTATGGTGTTTGTAATTTGAATTTATCAAAATATATAAGTATGATGAGTATTGTGATTTGGACACTGTTTTAACTAATACAATTGAATTTATATTTTATTAGTATAATTTTTATATACGTTAACATTTTTATTAACTTAAAGAATCCTATGTTCCATTATAACTTTCAAAAAATTTTAATCACAAAGGAATTAGGGTTAATTGAGTTTACTATGAAGATTATTAACTACTAATATTCAGACCTATCTGGCCCATTACTTCCTCCCTTACCATTTTTGGATTCATTCCAACTAGATGATTGATCCTTATCAGCAGCACTTGATTGACCCCAATTCAGGGCTCGGTCTGCAGTTCCACCTCCATTTCCTGAACCAGCTCCCCTCTTCCAACCCATCTCCTGGTTGTCCCAGTTCCCCAAAGCAGCTTTGGAATTAGGGTCATCAATTTCCTTTGTTGCACTAGATTTGTTCCAACTAGAACCATGGTCCCCACGGGAAGTCCAATTGTTTCCCTTTGCCATAACATTTTCATGGGTAGAATCTGTTCCTTTGGTCCAGCTAGCATTGTCTCTAGCCTCTGCTGGCTGGTCTGAACTCTTGCTGTTCCAATTACCGCTAGGTTCACAACTTCCTGAACCCCAACTCTTCCATTGCTTTTCACTTGCACCTCCTTGGTTCCGGCTTGGATGCTCCTTCCTATCAACATTTCCCTGGTTCCATCCTGGGCGCTCCTTGTTATCACTTTCCTGGTTCCATGTCCCTGATCCATTACTATTCTTCCACCCCTCAACACTATTATCGCCCCCCTTCTTCCAGTCAAAGGAATCATCGCCAAAATCCCTTCTGTTGTTCCAAGCCCCAGGTTGGTCCCTCCTTCCCCGGCCTCGGCCTCCAAATCCTCTATCTGAACCCCCCCTATCGCCAAAATCTTCCCTGTTTGACCTGCCTCTACCATCAAAGCCCCCACGTTCTCCCCTACCACCAAATCCCCCACGATCACCTCCCCTGCCACCAAAGGCCCCACGTTCTCCTCGACCCCGAAAACCTCCTCTACCCCTAAAGCCACCTCTGTCAGAGCCACCCCTACCGCCATTACCACCCCTCCAATTCCCCCCACATACTTCATCACCAGAAGCTTCATTTCCACCACCAAACTGATCAACATTTAAGTCATTTCCTGAGTGCCAATTGTTTTTCTTATCCCAGTTGGAATGTTGATTTCCAGCATCAGTATGCCCAGAACCCCAGTTGGAATTCTTGTTTTCATTCCCAAAACTTGATCCAGATTTCCAAGAGGCATTACCTGAGTTTGAATCACTGTTCCTTTCCCAGTTGGCATTTTTATTTGCATCACCAGATCCAGAGTTCCAGTTGCTTTTCTTGCCCCAATTGGAATCTTGATTTCCAGCATCAGTACACCCAGAACTCCAGTTAGACTTCTGGTTCTCATTCCCACTGCTTGATCCTGATTTCCAGGTACCCCAATTTGAATCCTGTCTCGGTTCATCAGTAGATCCACTCTTCCAACCACTGCCTTTACGGTCACCCTGTTCGTTGTCATTGGATTCAGACTTCGAATTGCTTATCTGACCCCATCCAGTACCTGCATTGTCATTAGGGCTTTTTCTTCTGTTCCAACCATCTTGATCATTAGCCTGATCCTCTTTAGTGTCACTAATTCCAGAAATCAAATCACTTTTCTTACCCCACTTCAAATCTTTGTTGCCTTCAGCATCAGCCAATTTAGAGTTCCAATTACTTACTTTATCCAGGTCAGAATCCTGGTTTTCGGCTACATTACTTGAACTAGGTTTAAGGGTGCCCCAATTAGAACCTTCCTTGGCTCCAGCATTTGATCCACTTTTCCAACCAGGATTTTCACCCCGTCCAGCTGATGGACCTCCTTGCGAAGTTTCCCTACTGTTCCACACATCCCCTTTACTCTCGTTGACACAGAGAAATTTTGAATTGAATTTATTGCTCCAATCAGAATCATTAGTTTTTGAATTCCAATTACCACTTTTAACCCGGTTAGAATCACTTTCCCTGGCATCACTTGAGCTAGATTTCCGAGTGCCCCGGGTAGAATCTGGATTTCCACCAGCACTTGATCCCTTTTTCCAACCAGAATATTGACCTGACCCTGCAGCTGAACCATCTAAAGTTTTTCCACCATTACAACCATCTTCAGTGGATTTTTTATTCCATCCAGAGTTCCCTTGGGAAGATATAGGGGTATTCAAATTGTTCCACCCACCATCCCGACTGCCATCAGGATTTGAGGTACCAGCAGGGTTTCCAACTTCTTTGACTCCACTTGTTCCAGATTTCCAACCACCCCAAGTAGAATTCAAGTTTCCTCCATCATCTGATCCACTTTTCGGATTATTACCTTGACCCCAGCCAGTTGCTGGATTTTCATTTGATATTTTTCCACTGTTCCAAGAACATTTACCATTTTGCTCACCCTCATTGCTATTTTCATTATATTTATGATTCCAACTAGAGGGCTCTTCTCCAGAAGCTTTGGGAGTATTCCAGTTACTTTTACTATCCCATCCAGAGGGCTGCTTTCCATCCACATCATTAGCTTTACTTTTCCACTCGCTATTCGGATCTCCGTCACCCATGCTTCCAATTTTAGGTTCCGCCTGACTCCCGCTTCCTCCAACTTTTCCCCAGCCGCCAGATTGATTAGCGTCAGCAGCAGTTCCAGCATTGCCCGCAGCTGCACCCCAGGAGGAATTCTTATTTGAAGTACTTTTAATCTCCCAAGCAGTATCTTCTACACCACCCATTACAAAAATAATGAGGCAGTTTCTACAAGTAAAACATTAATGATAATACAAGTTGATAATTTGGACCTATGACATGCTAAACATACCTTTACGAGAACCATTACCCTCAGACCTGATAGGATTTGCAGAAGCTTCAGACTGCTGCAACAGCAAAAAGATAAAATAACAAACGAAAAAATAAATGCCGCAAAATAATTACGAGAGAGGGATATTAAAGACAGAGGGTGTTAGGCAGAAAATATTATTATTGCTGTGGTGCAAGTACAAGGCCTACCAAGCAGCTTGATGCAGACCAGTTAGACCATGCACTCCTGTAACAGAAGATAATAAACTATTCATGAAAATGAGAGAAAATACTAGATTCTTAGGAAAAAAATTTAACTTGACAAAAACATTATGAGGCAATCTGTTAAAAAAGTGAAGCCAATTTAGAATGACAATTAAACATATCAAAGTATGCATCAACTTTGTATTCATATAATAATTGTTCTAACTTCTACCTTGTGATATGCAAGTGCTGATAGATAAAACCATCAATAGAAACGAGTGATGCCTATTTCATGTCAACTAATGGTGTACATGGCACTGACCCCTACTGCCTGTATTTGTAATATCACTACATTATGACACTTATACCCTGTACTGTGGCCCAAGGGTGCACTATAACTAATAGCATTTGCTTAAATTTTACATTATCCACATTTGTAAGCATATTGATCCATGGACTTAAAACACAAAATATAAACTTCCCATAGAAATAGATAATAGCAACAAACAATTAGGCAAAACCATTAATAAAATTATAAGCAATCCTGTCCTCAGGTCCAAATGGTTTATTCTCAATCTATGGTTGCAGAAAACATCCAAAGTGAATCAAGAAGTGGAAGTGAATATCAAATCTTACAGCATATAGAGCAAATCATGAATGAAGTAGGTTAAAAATATCACCATGATATATACCTTTCAGCTTGCACACCTCCAGTATTCCAT
The DNA here is from genome assembly GCA_034509205.1 of Ceratonia siliqua. Classification (NCBI taxonomy): domain Eukaryota; kingdom Viridiplantae; phylum Streptophyta; class Magnoliopsida; order Fabales; family Fabaceae; genus Ceratonia; species Ceratonia siliqua. The sequence goes on along the minus strand of JASKGM010024092.1, from coordinate 5,551 downwards.
CCATCACTCGCAGCTGATGTTCCAATTCCATCCATCCAACCTTTACATTAACCCAAATTGTCAAATGCTGAGTCACACCTCACACAATAAAACATCAATGGCAAACAGGAAACAGACAAGGAAACTAGCATCCAAGTAAACTGATATTGTCACCCCATTTTATGGGGAAATTTTTCAAATGTTATCAAAGGAAAAAACAGTAACATACAAAGTAGAGAAGAAAAGGATTCCTACCTCCTGAGCAGCCCTCAGTACCCAGTAGATCAAATGGTTTCAATGAATTTGAATCTGGATCACCGCTGATATATAAAAGATAAGGCAACTCAGGACAACTTTCACAGCCGAAGTTAGCAAACAGAAAGAACTGCATATGTAATTGACAGTTATTGTCAGAAATACCTTGATGACAAGGCAATGCTCTTCCCTTGAACCTCAGAAAGATGCTCGCACTTGACTGAATGAAAATCAATTATATTTTATTTAAATAATGAACTAACATTAAAAAAACCAAGACTAGACCATCATAAACAAACCTGTAAGAACCTTTTGCTGAGAATCAACTTTCACAGTAACATCAGAGCGGCGAATGGCTGTGACACGGCAGAGATAACCCTTCAAAGGACCCACTCTAATTCTCAAGGTTTGACCAATAGTAAATTGTCCATCTTGGTTCCCATGGTTGACTGCATACAAAAATTTTCATCTGTTGGGAATCAGAAATATGCATATCTAGAGTTAAAAGACTTGTCAAAGAAGGCTTCTTTACATTCCTGGTTATTTTCTCTTGCTTGCCATGGCCTTTGGGGTGACAGGGGGGATTTTGGTGATGATGGTAAATCTTCAAAGACTGAAGGACCCGATTCAGAATCCTGAGAATAATTTATCGCAAAAAACATCAAAACCCATTTCAGGTATTCAATAATTCATGGCCTAATAGGAGACTCAAATTTTCAAACCTTTCCACTGCAATCATCAACAGTAAGCTTGATTTTCTCACACATATGAGATTTAGCGGTGAAATAACCACCATTTGCTTCCTCATTACCATCATAGATAAAGATAACGCCTCTATAGATATGCCTAACAATACCTTGTCTACCCTGCAAAATGACATTAAAAGGTGTTTCAAGTTCAAGACATGAAGATTTCATAATGGTTTATCACATCTAAAAAATATATAACATTTTCTCTACGAGTAATAAGCATCAGACATTCAGACCTCAGATGGACCCCCCAGAACCTTGACAGTATCATTAACCAATATGGTCTTATTGTGCTGATCTTGAGCACTAAGTTTCATATCAAATAGTCCACTCTTTATATCGCGTCTTTCAACAGTCACAGCAACAGGCCCATCAGAACTCTCTTTTAGAATCTACAACAGACAGAAAGATAAGTAAATTTGAGCTTTCCAAAAACAGGAGGTAGTCTCCATCAGATGCTTTTTACCAATGACATTGCATATGCTCAATACCGTACCTTGTAGCAATCCTCTTTATCCATGCCTACAATAACACCAAAGTCCTTCTTGCTGCAATAGCAAAGATCTATATGAAAAGGAGGTCATATGTATGTATTCATATGCGTGCATGAGAGAGAGAAAGAGAGAGAGAGAGAGAGAGAGAGAGTGCAAGTCCATGCAGTATCATGAATGCTAAATGGGTTAAATAAGGACTTACCCAAAACATACAAGATCATACAGTTCAAAACCATCCACCATACCAGAGCCAGATGATCCCTCTCCTTTCCCACTTCCAACTCCTTTATCTCCTCGTATAATACGCTTTTTCTTTGGCTCACCATAAATCTGAGAGAGCCACCCCAAATCATTTGCTTCATTGTTCTCAGACGCTGCAAACTTCAAGAGCTCCTCCTCTTTTGGCACAACACCCCAGAAGTTTAATGAATCCATAGATACTTTCTTGTATAAGTATCCATCCTTGAGCATCAGGCCATCGAGAATCTCAAAGAACTTGCCAGTTTCACGGTCACGTCTGTATTGCATGAGAGGTCGGAATTCCCTGCAGAGTTAAAATTGAAACAATTGTATCAGACAATCTATCAAGCAAAGAATGAAGATGTTAGATTACACATTATTACTCAAGTTCACTTGAGCTGATTAATCTTGCAGCTGGTGCAGCATTTTTTTGAAGTTTATGTCCTCCACCCTGTAACAATGAGAAAAATAAATACACAGAGAATATCCATATCTAGTTCTGTAGACAAAATCTTCTAATTATAAGATAGAATAATAACAGCTTGTTTCAAATATACCACGAGTCTTTTTAGTTAATTACAAGTACTCCGCAAATGAAACAATACAACAGCCACGGCATAAGTTCAGTAAAAATCAAAAGAGCACCCTATGGGAAATAGGTCATGAATCAGTCATTGACCGCTACATGCTTGTTTCCAGCAGGCACATGAAAAACAGTAATAAAGGTCCACCATTAATTCATAGTAAATATTACCACTAGAACTTAAATATCCCCTCCAAGATCTTATATACTTACAGTCTTACACATACACACCAAAAAAACAAACAAACCAATACTTTTTCAATCAGGTTTGTGCTTGATAGTAACAGTTTCTTGAATCATTTAGAGCAAAAGTTGTATAATAATTTCCCTTACATATCAGAAATAGGTCATAAGATAATCATGTATCCAGAAATAACTCACAGAAGTTGACAATTCTCAAACTCTAAATAGTACAGCTTTTGACACAATGAACCAATGTTACTTTTCCAGGAAGGAATGGAAAACTGATAGTAAATCCTCTCTGATTGTATAGTAAGTATTTTCTTATACGCTCAGTCCCATCACATGATGCAATACATAGATGTTAGGAGTAGATACCACCAAATAGAAACTGAAGGAAAATAAATAACTACCACCATCACTGCTAACAGACGAATGGCAGAAAAAAGAAGAAGAGAAAACCATAGAATATGCAAGTTTCATTACAAATTTGGCAGCCATTGCTTGTAAATCAATTCTTGGAACAAGCTTCACCGTTGCTCTTTTCCTTGCATTATTCACAGTCACAACCTGAAGAAATAGAATTGATACAGAGGAATAAGTGTTTCATATGTTAGCTAGCAAAATACAACTCTTGAACATTTTACTTGTGTAGTACCTGTGCTAGGTCTCCCTTGTATCTACCACTTTTCACACGGGCCCATGTGCCCTCGGAAACTTCATTGCATCTACTTCGCGCCAAGAACAGATGAAATACCTCATTTTTTGGAACAGGCTGCACTCGTGTAATATAGATACCAGACAGCCCTTTACACGCCTGAAATTATACATCAGTAGCCAGGCCAAAAGATTTAGCTGCTATTAGAAAATTTTAACAGGCAATTGGTAATTTGGTATCAATAAACTGATCAACGACCCCGGTACAAAAGTTACCTCATTAATATCAGATTGCTTTTCAGCTTCAATGTACATAAATCCCTTCACATGATCAACAGAAAATGCAGATATTATCTGCAGTTTAGTGCCCAGTGATTTCAAGTCAACAAACTTCTGCATCAGACAGAAAGCTGAAAGCTTTTCGCGCCCAACCTGCAGCAACCAACGCTTAGAAAGGAAAAAAAGATGTGCCTAAAGTTGTCTGAATGTGATGCTTGCAATTTTAATTAGCACAAATTACTAAAACCAGGTTTCAGATGTCATACCGTGCATTTGACTTTCCAGATGGTTGCAGTTGTGTCAACGGCAGTTGGTAAAGAATTCAGCTCAACTGTTTTGTCATCATATTCTTCTCCAGCATATGTAACAAATCTAGAACCATCTCCATAACGTTCTTCCATCATTCTATCAAATTCTTCTTCATCTATCTCTTCCTCTTTGGGAAAAAATGGAAGGGTATGGGGGGCCTTAGCTGGTTCATTCTTCATTTGTGGCACAGCATCAAAATCCTCTTCCAGAAAATCTGTTCATAAAAGTTTCAGAAAATCTATCTGAATAGGAAGCATAAATGAAAGAAAAATTAACACGAACTATGCTACCAAAAAATATTATAATAACTCCATCTCTAGGAAGTCCAAACTCCAAGTCAAAACATCAGCCCCGGACATGCCTAGGACGTAAGAAAACATGCGATTGAAGTCAACAATTAGGTGAAACAAAAATGGTGGCAAACTTGAGAAAAACCATAATTGGAAACGGATGCTGACAAACAAATGAGAAAAGAAGTCAGAATACCACGCCCAATAACAAAAAAAATATATAGTTTTCCTATTTCACTATGAGTTAACAAGCATTATCATCTCATTCATGCGAAACAATGCAGCATTCTGCTCCATTTACATATCAAAAACCAAAGATATTCTATCAACTCAAATTCAATCAAAGAAGCAAATTTAAAAATTTCAACGGCCTAAGATCTGAAAAATCCTTTTCGAATCCCTGACGCAGCATGCATACAGCATACCAAAGAGAGTAAAACACGAATTCATAATAACTGTAAGCCAACCTTCAAAATGAATTGCCAATTTGCCACTGTTTACTACAGTGTATAAACAATCAAACCAAGGAAAGTGAATTGAAAAAGAGATGTCACATAACCTTCAATGGCCGTAATCTTTACAATGACAAGTTCCAAAACGACCCCAGAAAATAATCAATAACAAACAGACCGAAAATGACATCCAAAGCCATTAAATTTACGAACCCCGCTCATTACTCAAGAATATAGCCGCCATACAGAGCAGAAACACCCAGATTGAGAAAGGCTCGATAGCCAATTAAAAATAAAAATGTGGTCAAAACCCTAAGAGTTCTGGCGAGAGAGCGAGAGATAAACATAATGTACGACAAGAAGAAAGAGCTAGAAGGAATTCTATACCATCTCCGAAGTCACTGTATTCGCTCTCATCGGTTTCGTCAGCCACAGCTACGTCTTCAAAGAACTGCAGAACCCCCCGGTTCTTCCTCTTGCTGCCACCGCCGGACTTGTCATCCCCGTCGCCTCTCTTCCGCTTGCCGAAGAAATCATTTCCGGCGACTTCCTTGCCCTTGATCGTCATTTCCGGCGAGAATGCAAAGGGTTGCAGGGTGAGAGACCAACGCCAAACGCATGTAGACCGTAGAGAGCGCACAAAATGAGCGAATAGTGAAACTTCGAGTGAGTTTGGGCGAAATTGAGAAATGACGGGGTGCCACTAGCGGTGAATTTATCGAGTTACTGAGCATATTTACAGAATTGTCCCTATTGGAGTTCGCAAAAAAGTGGAGTTCAGTGATTATTACGAAGGATTCTGGATTTGTGATAGAATATAAGGATATAAGAATTAAATAATTATTAAATAATTTTAAGGCTTAATTACACATTTGGTCCCTTTATTTTTTTAATTGCAGCAATGTGGTCCCCAAAGTTTTTAATTGATCAATTTAGTCCCTAACCTTTTCATAATGTGTCAACGTTAGTCCCTCTATTAAGTTGCCATCCAATTTTAACGGTGAGAGCTGACGTGGCACAATATTTACCACATAGGTGCTTAGCTGGCTCGCCATGTAATGCTACCAATATTTACCATGTAATG
>JASKGM010024081.1:0-28467 GCA_034509205.1 Ceratonia siliqua | reverse complement strand
TATATTTTTGTTATTTGTGAGACATCATTAAAAACACTTTTGTAATATAAGGGGTGTGAAACCTTAGAGCTAACAAAGTTTTCTGGACTTGGATATCTTGATGGCTTGCATTGACTTAATTATCAGAATCCTAAGTAGAGCCACTGCTCCTTCTATGTACTAATTCTCTTGTTTTCTGTAGATTCTCGAGATCATTCTAGGGCTTGGATAGTTGGTTACTAAAATAAATAGAGAAATAATGATATATTTTTTCAATAAATTTTACTTTTACCATATTGAAATAATTGAATTTGAATTAATTTACATGAAAAACAAAATTAAATGTAATTTTTTTTTTTATAAGAAAGCATCAAGCAATATTATTGCTAAAAAAAGTTGACTGTCTAACAGTAAGGCATTATGAATGAAAGAAAGGGGCTCTTCAAATGAAGTCTGGACATCCTGTATTGTGCAGCCATAATGAGCCAAAGCATGAGCCATCTTATTTGAGGGTTTGGGGGCCCAAGCAACATGAAAGTTTCAGAATCCATGGTTGAGATAGTTGAGAGCATCCAACAGAAGTCCTAATCCATTCAAATGTTCACTTACTCTACTACTACCATAGCCTCAACATAACCCACCGCTCCATTGCCATCTGTCGCCGTGCTGCCATCGACATTTACTTTGAGGAAAGGCTGTGGTTGTCTACGCCATCATTCTTCTCTGGTAGAAGAAGAAGACTCTCTTGTTGCACAGAAGAACTCTTAATATTTAATATACAGCTTTTCATATTTCTGCAATATTTCATGGATAGACCCAACCCTCTGAGACAGTCGAATATGATTTCTTCTCTCCTACACCAAGTAGATAGCAATAGAGAAGGAACTGAATTGGTCCACCATCCACATGGGCAGCATCTTTGAGAGCCATTCGAAGAAAGAGGTGCTCTTATCCTATTCAAGACCGGGGGAATTGAGCTTAATATCCAGAAAGCTTGAAATTCAACAAAACACACTGAAGCATGGTTGGTACCTTCCTCCTCAATATTACAAAGGAAAAAATCAATTCCCATTTAAGTCCATACCTCGATCCTTGAGGCCCACGATGGAAAGCAAAATATCATGGCATGCTGTCCATAGAAGGAATCTATATTTAGAAGGGACGGTGAAAGTTAAAGGGTACAAGGAGGAAGAGTATATTTGTACAATATAGATTCCTTCTATGGACGGCATGCCATGTACTAACTTTTCTCTCAATCTTTTCTATAAAATCTCACAAAGGAAAAAATAAAACAAGAGAAGTAGTATGAAGGTATTTCTCATAGAATTGGATGCACAGCTTCAGCATATATTTTGGGACTTTTTCTTCCTTCTTTTTATAATTCTTCATCATTAGCCATTGTGATTTTTCTTCCTCTTATTTTTGCTTTCTTCAAGGGATTAGATCTTGATCTTCCATGAAACAAGCAGCTTCCATCTTGGGCTTCCTTTAGCTTCATTTTCTCTTCCATCAAAGGGCTTTAGTTGTAGATGAGTAAAGAGAGATTTTTACTTGGTTGATGATGCACAGCGGATATGGCAAAAGAAAATCTTCATTTGTTTAAACTTGACTTGTAGCAAGAGGTACACGGACGCGTGCCAGCAGATGCATGTTCTTTGCCTTCATTATTGCAAAGCATGTGGTAGGCTATTTGCCTCCTTTCCAATGACTTTTCATTAAGGGGGCATTTGGCATAGGAAAAAATTTTTTGTTCTTAAGAATGTAAAATTGTGTTTGGTTAGTCTTATAGATTCTTAAGAATGATAAACATTTTCACGTTTGGTTCAAAAGTTATTTTCTTGAGAATTTAGGTAATTTTTACAAAATACTCCCATATATAAATTACAAGAAATTTATATTTTAAAGAAAAATAAAGGTTGTGAGTTGGAATTGGTGATTTGGGATTTGGGATTTCGGGTTCGAGGTTCAGAATTTGATTTTAATTTCCTGAGAAATTTTTTTTTCACTTTATCAAACATAGGAAATTAAAATTCTCAATTAGTGATTATGGAGAGATTTTGAAGAATCCCTACACCAAACTCCTAAATGTTCCCATCAATTTTGTTCTTTTATCTTTTCCCTATTCAATTTCCACTTTTTTTTTCCTTATTTTTCTTCTTTAGCCTTTGTTTTGCCACAAGATTGCATTTTGTTTCTCACATGCATTGCCTTTTTGTCTTCTAGTGACTTGGTCTTGTACTCTTTTCTCCACCTGAAGCATACCATGCATTAATTATTTTGAATTTTTGACTCAACATCAAAATCTCATATGAGAAATTCCAGAATCAACAGAAGGAACCCATCAAATTCCTCCGAAGGGTCTGCAATCTGCATTCTCCATGAACACCCTTAAAGCTTTATATGCAGTTTTGTCGGTGAAGATGCCATCATGAGAGTAGGTCCACGCCCAGCTATCTGCAGGATTCCTAAAGCTATAAAAGGAATGTTACAGATGATGTTGGCTTCCTCTTGACTAAAATTCTGAGCTATTAATGCGTTGTTCCACCTTTTGGCACCCTGTAAAAAGGTCATTAACAGTGGCATATACTAGAAATAAATTAATGGGTGATGAAATACTGCATTTATCTGCTATAGGCAATTATGGTTCCCTTTAGATATGTGTGGATCTACCGTCACCAATCCTCCTTTACAACCCCAGTCGTAGAATTTCCCTTCCTGCGATTAAACTCCTCCAAGTATAAGAGGGGTGATATCCAAGTGGAGCATCAAAAAACAGTTTATTCCGAAAATATTATGCTTTGATCATTCTGCTTAAAAATGAATATGGAAATTGTAGAATGTGCTATCCTTATTTGGCCAAAAGTGATAGATTGAAACACTTCAAATCTCTAAAGCCCAAACCAATCAAACTCCTAGGGCAATAGAGTCTGTCCCAGCTCAACCAATGGATTTTGGCTTTGTCAGTTGTGTCTCCCCACCAAAATTTAGCCATTAAACTTGCTAACGAGTGACATAGATTTTTAGGTAGCAACTACTCCCTCCAACCTTGTACCCGCTTCCAAACTCTATCAGTAATAGATTGGAAAGAGTCATACTTGTTTCTACCTACCATAGTAGGTAACCCAAGATATCTTTCATTAAAAGCCTCTTTGATAATCCCTAACAGAGACAGAAAATCATTCTTAACTTCCTGTGCACAATTTGAGCTAAAAAATATTGTAGATTTATCAGCATTCACTACTTGACTTGGAGCATCTTTGCACACTTTGGTTCCATCTATATCATTCCTGGATTCGGCTTCATATAGTAAAGAGCTCAATTCTTCAGCACAATAAAAAAGGTAAGGGGATAACAGATCACCCTGTGTCAAACCTCTCAGGTGTAAAACAGTCATAATCCCTCCCATTTAACTGCACTAAAAAAGAAACGGAACGCACACATGTCATAATCAATTCAACCAATCTATCAGAAAAACCTAGTCTTCGCATCACAATTGATAAAATGTCCCATGATGCTCCATCATATGCGTTGCTTGTATCTATCTTCAAGGCCATAAAATCATTACCCCTAGAGTACTTATTCTTTAGAACACGAAGCAGCTCGTAAGCAATTAATACATTATCAATAATCTGACAGTCAGGCCAAAAAAACACTCTGGTTATCCAAAATAACAAGAGTTTTTGGGGTTGAAAATGGGTCAAGAACCTTTGTAGTTATTTTAACACTGCAAAGGCTAATGGGTCAAAATTTTCAAGTTTTCACCTCCGAACTCAACACAATTTTGGTTTTGTTAATCTCATCCACAAAATGTCTTTTATTCAAAAATGTCAATACACTGGTAGTCACCTCATCCCCTACAACATCCCAATATTTCAGATAGAAAAGTGCTAGAAAGCCATCAGGCCCTGGGGCTTCCGTAGTGTCCATTTGGAACATTGCTTCCTTAACCTTAGTAGCAGTAAATTCTGATATAAGAGACAGGTTCATGGCATCAGTTGCCTTTGAAAACATCGAATCTGCAACTCTTTCCATCCGCATTGGATTGGAGGTTGTGAAAATAACCAACTGCAATATGTCCCTTGTCATCTGGATCATCAACCCATTACCCCCTGTAGTCTACGGATGATATTTTTCTTTCTTCGCTAGGAGGCTGTGAATACTGCATTTTGTGGGGGCTCACAAACTTAAACTAAAAAATTATTATAAAAATATAAAAATAAAATAAAAAATAACTAATTGTCTTAGCTCAAACCACTCGGAGCCTAATGAAGAATCAAGAATCAAGTCAAGTCCATTATACCTAGCATCAATCTTCAAACTGACATTAAACCACCCTCAAGTCTACCCAAACAACCCAAAGAATGTTCCTCACCACTTCTCCATCACCAAATATCCCAAAATACAAGCCCAAGCAGTCCCACAATACTAAATTTTCAAAAACAACCCCGTTGCCTTTAAACCATCACCAAACACTCCATAAACCCTAAACCCCCCTCAAGTCAACACAAACACCGCCAAAGAATGTTCCCCACTACCTCTCCATCACCAAATATCTCAAAATTCATTCCCAAACGGCCCTTAACCACCTAAGCTCTCATCTTGACTTTGAATAAATTTTATTTTCCTATTTGTAGACACTCGATTTTGTTCGGGTGTCCCTTGAAATTTTTGTGTTTAATAAATTTCTCTTTTTTTTTAAAAAAATAATAATAAAAAAAAATTAATTAGTTAATAAATAAATAGGAAATATAAAATTATTATCAAAAACAATTTAATTAATTAAAATAAACAAAAAAAAGGGGAAAGAAACTAAAAGGAAGATAAACAAACAAAAACAAAAGGCAAAAATTTATTTATTAGCCCATTGAACAAAAATCTGGTCCAGCCCACTCCATGCACAGCCCACCAGTCAGCCCAACCCCTGAACCGGAGCCCAACTACCCTAACCCGGTCCAATAACCCAAACCCAGACCCAAACAGTAAATATAACCCGGTGTCCCTTCCTTCCTGCCCTAGCCGTCGGTTTTTGGAGTTGTTTTCTCCACATTTCTCCTTATCTTCCAAGCAAATCACTCCCTCATTCCTTGGCACTCCGTTCCTTGCTCCTAGAGATTGCCTCCATTCCCAGGATCTAGTCCCCTCGAATGCTAGTGCTTCGCAATTTCTGCTGACTCCCCTCGCCATTACACCGTGGCCAACATCACGCTGCTGCCATAGTCACGCCTCTGTTTGCGGGATTCCTAGCTGAGGTGCGAAGATGATGTCTTCCTCTTCAGGTTATAAAAAGAGGAAGAACCGATGAAGAAAGGGGACCGAAGAAGGAGCCAACAGAGAGAGCTTCGTAGGGAAAACACCCAAGCGTGATCCAGCTAAGAGTAAGGAAGACTAGGAGCCAACGAAGAGCTTTCTGGAAATTAGGAGAATAGAGGTTTTAAGAAAGAGAAGGAATCATAATAAAAAAGGGGTTTAGACATGGATTCTGAACCTTTGGTACCACGAGCTTGCTACTGTTAGGAGATATCACTTCTGTTAGCTACAAAGTAAGGTTCGAATTTGGTTATTATCATATCCTGAAACTTGTGGGATGGATTTAATTACTGGTTCGTTTATTTTTTTTATCTCTGTTTTGATATGTAATTGCTGGTTTGAAATGAGTAAATCCCCTTTGACATTCAGGATGTGATATAATTTCTGTAATCTGCCTGCTATTTAAGACGCCATGTTTAAAAATGGACAAATTGTCATTTTGAGCCGAGTTTTGGATTCACTTTGTGAAGCAAGTATGATTCCCCCTTTGTGAATTTGATACTCTATTGGATGTGGGTGATCTTAAATACTACTCTAATTTAGAGACTAATTTAAATCTTTGGTTGGGATATGCGTTGAAATTGAGGTTTAACTTACTTGAATATGTAGACTTGAAATGGCATCTCTGTTACAAGATACAGTTATTAGGAATTTGTAAATATCACTGTAAATTTATATCCTAAAGGGAGTTTCATTCTGAATTAAAAGTGGATTGTGGTATGGATTTGAACATGCTAGATAAGGCTTGTGGTGGCTGTTTCCTTTCTTTTCTGCATAAGATACTACTGCATTTATATGATCTCTATTGTGGTTAATCAAGTGAGGCAGGGGGACATTTCTTCATTAAATGGTTGCTACTTTAAATCTGGTTTGGTTATCTTTAAAGATATGTTGCAGTGGTTTTAAATCTGGCTTAATTCTGTTATAGACATGCTGGACTGTTTTTAAAATTCGAAAATTGGGGTCTTGTTTCTGTCAAATACTGGCTAGAATTTATTAACACAAATTAACTCTGATCATAACTTTCATGGTGACTGGGGGGCATGAGTTACATCTCTGACTCCTGAGCTCAAATCCTGAAATATTTCTAGCAGTAATATTCTTATGGGTTGTTTGATTATTTGCTTTACTGGGTTGCATCTATTTTATCATCCGATCTGTGTATATTCCTACATTATCTAGTTTTAAGTTCATTATGTCCTAATTTTTTTTAGGTGATCCAGGAAGTGATTATTTTTCTTTAGGATTTCTTTTTTTTACTATTTATTTCTTTTCCTGGTGTCTCCCTTTTCCCTGCAATCATTCATCTTAAACTCATTTTAGGTCTCTTCTAGTAGGCCTTATGGGTGTAAGGCAGGGAATCTAAAGCTCAAATAAGTGATAACAAACCATAGGAATCTGTTAGGGTTCCAAGGGCCCAAGTAGTTGTATTTTACGCCAAGAGACCAAGTCATCAGAGTCATTTCAAGGGCTCAATAAAATTGATGAGAGGCTTAGAGCATCTTAATTGAATTATTTCTTTTTAAGAAAGGGTCGAAAGCCCATTCCTATATCAATCGACTTCAAGGGCCTAATTGAGTTTAAAGTCCACTTCATGCCCAGTTCCTCTTACATAATCTCAAAGGTTTAAATGAAGACTTACAAAATATATTTAGATAAAATTGGTATTCTTGTAAGTAAATTTCAAAATAAAAAAATGTAATTGATCTGCTTTCTAAATTTCGCATTTCCAAAAAATATCATTTGGACTTTATTTTTAGTAATTACATGTTAACCCCTATATTTTTCAAGAATTGCATTCTTGACCCTTAATCTGTCAGTAATTTCATTTAGGCCCCATTACTTTTATTAATTGCATCATGGTCCCTTAACTTTGAGTAATTGTGTTTTGGCCCCACTTTCTTCACAAATTTCACTCTTTCCCCCATTACTTTCATAAATCTCATTTTTGATCCAATATCTTCATAAATTATTGCTTTTGTTCCAATAACTTAAAGAACTTTTAGTAGAAAATTTCGTTCTCTGAAGTTTTAATAGGCATTCAATGGAGGTTATTTCTTTCCAATGTCTTAATTTCCGTAGACTTTTAGTAGAATCTTATTTTCCCAAAGTCTTAATTCAGTTGGACATTCCGTGGAGGTATATTCTTCCCAATGTTCCATTCCTAATTCATTGTCAGGCGTTCAGTGGAGGTATATTCTTCCCAATGTCCTAAATCATTTCCCAGGCTTTAAGTGAAATTCTGTATTCCCCTAAGGTCTTAATATTTCAAAGTCTAAGATCATACATCTCACCTAATCAACTTATCTAAATATATTTCGAACTACGTTGACCTTGATCCCTTTTGAGGTACGTAGGCACTTATTTGGTAAGGCAAGTCTAGTTATTTATTTCTCAATCTTTGTTTATTATTACTTTATTAATAAGAAAGGGGTAATTTAAATAAATTAAAAATCATTAAGCACGAACAATTTAGGGTAACCGTCCTTAGGGACGGACGTTGTAGGGTGCCTAACACCTTCCCTACGCGTAATTAGACTCTTAAACCCTTCCTCTGGTTCTGAAGGCCAGTTTTCCCTTCTTTGTTTAGGATCCCAATTATCCTTCTAATTAATTGGTGGCGACTCCCATTTTCTCTGCGTTTTTCCTTATGCGCCCCAAAGTCATAAAATGATGGCTTTTCACTGGTCGTCACATTGTGACAATAGGAACCAGATATTTGGACTGTAAACTATTCTGTAAGTGGTTATTAAGGCCCTTATGTGTTAATGTGGGATTGTCCACTTCTATTTGTGTTGTTGTACCCCTGGGAATACTAAATTTTTAGGAAAAACTCTATCAAATTTTCTACATGAAAAACTTTTGAACTTTGGTTATTGAATGGAACCATTTTGATTGTTATTGTTAGTTACTGTTTGATTAAGTATCTGTTAGGCTTGTGGGAACTACTTTATAATAGTTCTTACGCCGATCACATGTCTGAAGTGAGTCGTGACATATAAATTCTAATTATATATTTTCCTCCCAATTTCCTCACAAATATGATTATTATACAATAATACTCCCTTACAAATATCGCAATTTTCTCACTAAAATTTGATTAATTTTCAAAAAAATAAGTAAATATATTTATTATTATTAATAAATAATACTATTATTTTCTTCAATTTTTTTATTATTGACATATATTGAATACAATAATAATTTAAACACATTCATTGGTACTAAATATTCAAATCATCACACAAGTAGCACAATGCAAGTATATATAAAAAATAAAATGAATATATAAGAATGATCCGAAACATCTCTAAAGTCCGCGTCTTGATTGTCTTGCACATCCTCTGGTCCTTCTCCAAACTCAGTAAACAACCTGAATATAGTTGTGGAAAAGCCAAAACAAAATGTTCAAAGAAATTATAGGTAATGTAATTTTGAGTTATATCACTAAAAATATGAATATTGATTAAATACTTATTAAAATGTTAAAAATCTTAAAAGTTATAAATAAAAACTATTGATTTGTCAAAAATCTATTCGTTAATAAAATTAAGTTATTCAGTAAAATTAATATATATTAAAAACTCAAAATTAAACATCCACTTTTGTAATTAAGTTCAAAGTCCTATTTAAAGTATCAACTAAACATAAAAAATAAGTACTAGGAACACCCAAACAAATAACAACTCACAAATACAACCGAATCATAACCAAATTAACAAAAATGTCGATCTAAAACCCATGCCCAATACGTTCCCAAAACTTAGCAAAAGCGTGGGACTATATTAAGGCAAGACATCATTACATTTACTCCTAAAACCAAACTATTTTTTAAAGAAAAATGACAAGCAAAGGTAAAATATGTTGAACCAAAGATGCTTCAGACCAAACAAATCAATTTTGATAACAATATATAAAGTAACTAGAAACAGAATTAGCGAAACGCATAATTCTCCAACCAAAATAATAACCCAATGTTCACACTAACCAATATCTCAAGCTACAGACCCAGTAAAGCAATGACAGAACTAAAACATAGCATTAAGAAGCGTTTGGCAGTAGGAATATTTTTACATTCTTAAGAAAGTTTAGATAGAAAAAAACTTTCCTTTATTTAGTAGAAGGTTTAAAAAATATTTTTGAAATGTAACTTTTTCTTGGAATCTACTTTCTTCAGAATTTGTAAATGAAACATTCCCTTCAAAACACATGAGTTAGAAAGAATTTAGGAGTGAATGGAAAATTTAAGAATATTTTATTACCCAAATATTCCTTTAATAATACCCCAAATCAAAAAAAATGATCGAAGTACATCACATTGTTTACTTTTTATTCGGTTATGTTATGAATTTGTCCAATTTTGAGTTAGAATCTAATTTGGGATTATGAGTTATGTACTTGCAATCTAAATTGAAATTCTAATTGTTTCTGGAAATTGATATAAGCCTTACCTTGATGCCATATCTTGAGTTGGGTAGTTGGAATTGATTTTTTTCATCATTTTTAATAATGTAATCTTTTTTATATGTTTATTTTTAATTTCATAGAATTATTTATAATAATTTTTATATTTAATAAATGTAATTTATTAAAATTAATTAATATAAGAATATAAAATTATTATTATAAAATATTTATAATAATAAGAATTTTTTATAATGCTGGAATTATCTTAGTGCATATACTATTTTACTTAATTTCTTTTAATTTCATCAAATGGTACTTCTATAAAATTTGTTTACATTCCTGATAATATGTTATATGAAATAAACATAAGAATAGTAATGTTGCATTCCATTCCTAAGAAAATTGGGTGGTAACCAAACATATTTTTTAAATTTTCTTGTAATCATATTTTTAGAATAAAATATTTTTAAAATATAACTTTCTAAGATTTAAAATATTCCTGATTTCAAACGCATCCTAACTCAACAATAGAACAACATTATCATGAATACCTGGACAGGAGATTGAATCGGCCAAGACTGGACTGCCGAATAAAACCTCTTACTTGAAGCAGTTTTAAAATAGCCAATGAGATTATTACAAACACAAGAAAGAAGTATAAATTTTAGGATTGTGAGACCATTGGATGGTTAAACTGGTTGACCCGTGACCTAACAATCTATTCAGGTCAATATATGGATCAAATTTTAAAACAATGTCAATGTTTTAAGGTCTAGACATAGCCGGCCATTAGATTCTTTTAATGTTGAGTCTTTATGTGTCTTTACTCTTTAGAGTCTTAGAATTTTATTTTTAAATTTAATTTGGTTTTCTGTATACTAATTGAGTCAATAAATTTTAATTTGGATTTTATTTAGGAAATTAATTTTGAAATTGAATTAGTGATTAAGTAAAATTTTAATCTAAAATTTCAATTTCTATATTAGTTTCAATTCAATTTTAACATTTTTTTAATTTTATTTTTGAGTCAATTTTAATTTAATTTAATTTTTTTGTAGAGGGTATATTGTATTTTGAAAAGATTTTTTATGAGATTTTTTTTTCTCTATGATATTCTAAAGACTGTTAATTGATGAAATTGTTTAAAGCGTTATAAAAAATATTAATATCATAATATATTATTTTATAATATAATATTTCTTAATATATTTAAATAGAATTAATTTTATTTTTTTAAAATTTACTTATGAATTAATAAAATAAAATAATTAAAAATATATTCCTTTAATATATTGTTAACAAATTAGTAAAATACATATACTTAAATATTTTAGTAAAATAATAAATTCGAGAGTCACAAAATTATATTAATATTAAACTTGTAATAAAATAAAGGAAAGAAAACATATGTAATTGTGCTAACAATTTGTTGCTTCTTGACTTCTTGCAGGGAAGGTCATATTTCCACTTGCTTCTTGAGCAAGCTCGTCGGCATATAAGACTAGAACCAAAATGGAATCTTCCAAGTTCTCCTCAGCACAGATGCTCGTCTTCACTCTTGCGCAACCACTGCCTTGTATTTTCGTCTACTCCACTCTACGTGATGGTGTCCTAATAGCAGAATTTTCCTAATATCAAAACGATATATTATAATAATACAGAATAAAATTACATAAAGCAACATTTTAAATATAATATTTTTGGAAGAATAAAACTAATTTATTATTATAATAATAATTATTAGAACAAATATTGTATAAGAAAGTTTAATTAACTAAAGCCAAGAAACTAACACAGTATAAAATTAATCATTGCAATTAATGGATTATTAAATGAAAATAGTTTCTCACAAAATTTAAAATTTGATTAGATTTTTTATCATAAACATCATATTCAATAAATTTTACTTTGATCCAAAATTAATTTTTACTCATTGATGTATATTGAAATTAACAAATAATATTGAGAATTGTATTTTCAAAAACTAGTTGAAGGACAACAACGACACAATCCTATGCTTAGCTATGTGGGTGCCCACATGTACTATAAAACAATAATTCACTCAATAATAGTCAAATAAAATAATTTTAAATTGTGAGAAACTATTTTTATATGTTTTAGAATTTTGAGGGTATGAGTTTGACCGAGGGTAGTGGTTGGAGAGTGAAGATAAGAACATCTGCGTTGAGGAGAACGTGGAAGATTCCATTTTGGTTTTAGTCTTACGCCGATCTTTCACAAGAAGCAAGTGGAAAGATGACCTTCCATGCAAGAAGCCAAGAAGCAACAAGTTGTCAACACAATTAGTTATCTTTTATTTCCTTTATTTTATTACAAATTGTAATATTCCAAAAAAAAAAAAATTAGCAATTTTTTTAAAATGACAATGGCAACAAGGGTAAATATTTTCATATAAGAGGGCATTTTGGTCATTTTCCACTTAAGATATTTTTTTGAGGTGTTTTTCTTCCTTCCACCTATTCTCTTTCACATGCAAATCTTTCCCAAAGTCAATCAATTCATTTTTCTTCCCCATTTGGCTGAAACACATCTCTTCCTACATGGGAGACGTCCAAAGCTCCAAGCCACTCCATTCTTGCATCATCTCCACTTGGTCCCTTCCCAAAACTCACCTATTTTCACTTTCTCAAAGCATTAGTGGTCTTGGTTTTGGGAGATTCTTCAAGTTTCGCTTTTGGGATGGTGGCCGAAAATCCCTAATGGAGGAGATTCTTGTAATTCTTGCTTTCATAGTTGAAAATCAACCTTGGGTGTTGTTGGGTGGTTGAAATTTTTTAATATGGTGTGGTGAGTGGGAATCTTCTATTTTAGGTTACTTGAGTTTTCCCCTTAGAAATTATACTCAATTTATCCATGTTGAATATTGGCATACTTTGGTTAATTGTGGTCCTTTATTTTTCTTTTGAGTATATGATTGTTGAAAATTTATTTTATGGGTTCAAAGGAGATAGAAGAGTATTTAGTCTTGCAAATAATCTAAAGTATATTAATTGGAAGTTCATTATTAGAGAAAAATATACCTCGATTGTTTTTTTTTTTTTAAACTAGTAAGTGAGATTTGTAACATTGATGAAATGGTAAATATATTATAAAGTGTATTTATTGATTTAGGATATGTTGGACACATGTATAAGTTATATCAAAATGAGAGTTTGATGACTACAAATTGTCTTCTATGAGAGCTGGATTTAAGGTTGTCATATATGGATATTTGAGGTATTTTTATAAGGATTTCAAAGAGAGGATGCTTTGGCTCATCTTAGGTTTTATGATATATTTTATATAGGCTATCTTATCTATAGTGGAAATTTTTATTTGAGAAATGGTATCAAATTTCAAGTTGTGAAAAATTAAATGTGTGAACCACACATGTTAGACAAAGAAATCATGGGCACATATTATAGACATTTTAGGAAGTAAAGTTTATTACTTGGTAGGTACATAATTGAGAAAGAAGTATTAATTAGAAGGTGTTATTTGGAATAGAAGTGTGGAAATGATTACATAAAGAAAGGATTGACTTAATAATTGTTAACAAGATAATAGCTAAACGGTATGGCTTTACGTGTAATGGTCCAATAGAAATATGTTAGCGTATATGAATTTCGTACGTTAGAAACACATTGAAGAAGTGGAACATTTGCAGGATCGTGAATTTGAGGAAAATGATTTATGTGTATTGAGAGTAAACAATTAAGATCATGCATAGTAATATCATGGCTTTCATATACATTTGAAATGCTCTAATATTGCATATGCCATTTTTGCATGTTGGGAAATTACAACAATATAAATGATATATTTGTTTACAAGTTATGTTTGGCATATGAGCCCTTTAATGATTTTTATCATGTGCATAACATTAATTTTGTCATGGTATCATGTATTTATTTTCGCATGAAAGTTTTACAAGAATGAGATTTCGAATCGATTGGGAGAAACATTTTAGGAATTGAGAATTTCAATGCCATTAAACTGATGGATATTTTTTGATGCTATTATAAAATTTAAAATTGATTTTATTGAGAATGTTTTTGGGGAAATCCATGTTAGGACCCCGTAGCCATTAGTGGGGTTAACGGCCTAAATGCATCTAGAAGTATGTTTGTACTATAGTGGTGTGGAAAGGGCTATCTGTTAAGTGTAGCCACCCATGTGACGCAAGGAGCTGCCAACGAGATGAAACTACCCCCACAGAGTTGGTATGATGATAAAGAGGAAAGGGCTATCCGTTAGATGGACCCGCCCCTAGGAGTATAGCCAATCCTAGAAGGAGAGGGCTATCAACAAGATGGAGCCGCCTCTGGTGTTTTCATGGTGACCCCACATAATTGAACTTACTAATTTCTTCTCATTAATTTAAATGCTTTTAACTTTTACTAGCTTAACTTGTATGAAATCTTTTGGTGAACTTGTATAATCTCATTGGATATTCGAAGTACATTTTTATAAGATGACTATTTACAATTTTCAAATTTATGAATATGCTTCAGGATGATTTCATTTCTAAAAGTTTATGGTGTTTATATGCATAAGCATGATTACATGGGATTCCTATAGTTATAAGTATATAATATTGATATATGAGGTTGCGATTATTCCAAAAAGGACCAGTTAAGGTTATATTATCTTGAGGTATTAGTGATACGATGAGGAGTTAAGAAATGTATATGACATAGTTAGGTAGAAGCATCATTGGTAGGTATTGAATGAAATGACAAGGATTTATGGAATTATATTATTCTTGTGGAGAAAATCTTGTATCCTTAGTAGAAGTTTCTTATTCACCGAGTCATTACGACTCACTCCTGTATTTTTTTTTCAGTATATGTGCAGGATCTCTGTGACAAGATTCTAAATGTCAATCACGAGCTTGCTACTTGTGCTTGGCAGGCTTCCCTGGAGAGTGAATGGAGCAAGACTCTAGCATTATGGACACTTGGATTAGGAATTGCATGTTGGGTTGTATTAGATTATGTAATGCATATGCATACTATGTAGTTGTGTCTATGACTTGCTGTCATTGATGTTTAGGCCATGAAGGACAATTTGTGTGGCACGTAAGATCTGTCTGCCTTGTGACATATTGTTTGTACATTGGGAAATGATAAAATTTCAAAGGAAACTCTGTCAAAATTTTCATAAAGTTTTCTAAGCATTATTTCTTTTTGTGTTAGTCAATTAATGTCTTTATTTCTGTGATTTCTTGAAATTGCATATGATTATGTTTAGACTCATAGGATGTTACCCATATAATAGCATTCCTACACCGATCACATGCTCAAAATTGGGGCGTGACACAAATTTAATATTAATATAATTTTGTGACTCAAAATTAATTATTATTTTACTAAAATATTAAGTATATATATTTTAGATTTAAAAATGATTTAAATTATAATTTTTTTAACTTTTAAAGAAAGTTTGAGTATATTTTTTTCATGACCTAAACTCATGTAATGATTGCCTACGTAAATTCTTGAACAATTTCTTATTTAGGGAATTTCATTTACTTCTAAATTATGTTTGGTTAAGAATAAACCTTTCTTAATAAAAAAAAAAGAAATATTTTAAATATGGTGTCAAATATGGATAGTAATTATATGAAAACAAAATAAAATTGATGATACATCTTGTTTAAAATCAACTCAAGGATTTTAAATGTCATTATGATTAGAAAGGTGTATCTTAGTACACCAATGTTCTAGCAAGTTATTTTCAAACTTTTTAAATTCGCGTGGCCTTTTCAAAATTTTAAATAGCAAGAAAAATATTGGACCTCATGATGGGTATTAGCAAGTTTCTTTAGGATATATTGCTTCTAAAACTCTAGAGAGCATTACAGCTAGCGAAGGTAGAAAGTATGGATATTTTCTAATAGTAAGTCTTAGTAGAAAAAAATGTGGACTTCTCTAGAAAAATCTACAGCATTATCTGAAAGCTCATGAAACTTTGGCCAGATTTGTATATGGTCATCAACCTTGTTCCTCTCTAGAAGCACTCGACCACTTTCGGTTTCCATTCTCAGTCAATTTCCTGGAGTATCATTTGATTTTCACCTCCCAGCAGCTTGGTTTCTCTTCCTCTCCTTTCTCTAGCACCCTCTATTGCTTCCACTACGTTATTGCTCGTTGATATCTTCATTATTCTCGTCTTTCCACTGTAATCAGAATGTAGCAACAAGATGGTGGGAGTTCACTGTGAGAAAAACAGAGTCCCTTCTTCTTCATTTTTTTCATTTGTTTTTCATCTGTTGGAAACTAATTGCAAGCTACTGGAGACGTGAGGGAACAAGGAGGTATACAGCAGCTCATATTCTGTGTTAGGGGCCCAAATGGTATCATGGGGTCTTTGAACAGCACTCAATTGAACTCCAACCTTGGGGCTTTGAGACATTAATTGGTAAGGGAGTTTAAGGTCCTTAATTCCTTTTTCTTTTGTCAAAATATTTTCTTATTAATTGATGATATTATTGGTTGGAGAGATTGAATATTTCTTGGTTGCTAGATGGTTATAATAAAAGAAAATGTTTAAGTAAGGGAAATTCTTAGTGATACTACATATGGAGTCTTGGGTTTATGATGCTCTTGAGGTGTTTGTTAAAATTACCCAAAGAAATTGTTTAGTTCTAGTCTTTGATTCAAGTAAAATTTATCTTGTGGTTTTAAGTCCAATTCTTGGTTGTGGTGTTAGAGTTAAAGAATACTTCAAGAAAACCCCTTTTGGAGCATTTTGAAAATTTAAAGAAGTTTGGTGTAAAGTTTAATAATTTTAGAATCTTAGAGAAATTTAAGTAAGTAAAGGGTTCACATGAAAAAGAAATACTGATTGGAAGTGTTATTTGATTGATTGATGGACATACTTATTAAGAATTATTAAGCAATGGATCTTGTAGTAATAATATGTATTTGATTTTGAGTTATGATACGCATAAAGTGTTTGATAAAATGACTAATAGAAATTGATTAACTTTAGCTCTTGATTCACGTTAAGAAGAAAATTTAAGAATTTGTGAGGATTGTCATGAGAAGAAAAAATAAAGTCTAAAAGTGGCTGAAATAAAGTACTAGTTAAGATTAATATTAGTATAAAAAGGTGAACAAAGGTTTTAGCAACCGATATTGAAGAAGGAAGTGGTAATAGCATAATGTCTAGAAACGAAAGGAATAAGCATGGAACTATATTAAGCATGGAACTATGTTTGATCATATTGTGCGTAGTTCACTTTTAGGAATATTGGATTTCTCTTGGCTAGTTGACTAGAGCAATTGATTCATTTTATAGTCGAACCCTTAATTTATGAACACGTTGTTTTTATAGGAGCAATATATATGGACATACGCGCAAAGTATAAAGATTTTATATAGCTACTCCTTAGCCTCTTGTCTCTAAGAGATGAAAGACAATTTTGGTTAGCGGTATGGTGTACTAGATTTAAGAACTAACAAGGTGAGTGAAATTCTTCTACCCATAAATACATGTGTTTTCATCTGTAAGCTATATTTATTTCATTTAAGATAATTATCCATGCTTCTCAATATTTATGCTCTTTAATGTCTGAAAGTAGCATTGCTATAAATCTCCTATCATACTGTTTTACAAGGAGATTAATGAGATGTTTTTATTTGTATTTATCATTTTTTTATATGTTAGATTCCCAATGCATGAGCTACTTTTCAAGTTTTATGTATACTTCTGAGTTATATTGAACGTACTAAACTTTAAATGATACTGATTACTCATACATATTTTACAGTGTTAAGTCTCTATTTTTACATGGTTACTAAATTCTCATTCTTATTTGGAAGTTTACCAATATTTTGATATGAACATATTGTACTTATTATTCATGGACAGTTTTACAAGAGTGATTGATCTTATGTGATATATGAAAATTGTTTTTGGAAGAATCCATTAGTTACTTCCATAGAGAAATCCTAGTTGTACCTAGCTTATCTAGATGTCCATGGACTATGTTATGGAATATCACTATCCGTGAGCTTGGCTCTAGATTGGAATATCTGTTATATGATATCTGTACCTAATTAGGAGCTCTGTTATGGAAATGAATATCTGCTACGTGTTATCTGTATCTGTTAGAGTTTCTCATGTGAAAGGGTAATGGATTCATCCTTTCAGACTTGTTTTATTTTGTTTAAGAATATTTCTTTTTCATAAATATTTCATCACGTTAAGATCTGACTTACTTGATGATCATGATTTGATTTCATTTCTAGACAAAACTTTGACATTGACGTGATCTCAATTTGTTTACTTGACATTCGACATTTATATACCTTCATGTACACTTATTTATAGTAAACCTATCTAAGTATGTATTATCTTAATTTTCAAACTTATATCATCGGGTAGAGGTTTTCCATCTCATTGAGTCTGTGACTCATCCCTCCCTTATTCTTCCTCTAGTTTATACTGCAGGTATTCTGGGAAGACAAATGGAGCAACAACCAAGATCTTGGATAGTTGGATTAGATTCTACATGGCATTGTGTCAGTAAAGGTCTTGCATGTTGCTTGTATTATTTCATTGTTATGCATATGTATATGTGCATGCTTATTAGTGGTTTCCTATGCCAGTTATGTGCCTAAAATTGGGGCGTGACAACTCAAGGCCATGGTTGGCCCAAAGACTAAACTTAGTCTAGCAAGCCTGAAATTCCAAAATTTTATTTTTTAAAAGTTTTTCAAAATTTTTGGTAAAGTTTTCCACAAAATAGACATTCCCAAAATACACATGTTCAAAATAATCCAACAGGTATATCCAGAATTGATTCAAATCATCAATACATAGTTTGAAAACCAAAACAAGTCTTACAATACATAACAAAGTAAGTAGCACCACAGACGCTCCCTGTAGTTGTAAAACGTGGAATCCAACACATATTCGATACCAACAAGAAAGCCTAGCAAAATATCTGGGAGAAAACAAAATTCCCATTAATCTACTCATCAACAGGCAGATAATATGGAAATTTTTTATAAGAGGTGAGTCACATAAACTCAGTGAGAACATAATAAACAAAGTGAATAGGAAGGGAAACAAGATAACGCACGAAGAGTATTATCAATAAAATTAAATTTATTAACTAGAATTATGAGATATATAAATTAACTAATCATTGCCATAAAAATTTAAAAGCATTTAAAACCATGGGATAAAATCAATAAATTCAAATTTTTGTGGGGCCTCACATGAAAGCACATGAGGCAATTCCACCTGGCTCCATCTATTGGGTAGCCCTTTCATTTGCGTTACCATATTCTCCCTATTACCTTCGCCGGCAATCATTCAATCATTTCTCATAGCATTGGCCATATCCATTTTTCCTCCCAAGATATGCTATAGGGAATACTTCGTCTAACGGTTATCTCACTCATTAAAATACCATCATATACTAAATGCCTCTAGGTCGTTACCCTGCTAACGGCTGCGGGCTCCCAACATGAAATCCCGCAAAACCATTTGCAATAAATTTAATTTAAATTTCGTAGTATCATTGAAAAGGATATCCATATTGCAAAGACATCGAAATTCTCAATTTCCAAAAACATCGTTCCAAATCAATTGAATATCTCATTTTCACAAATTTAAATTACTAACTTTTGCATAAGAATGACATTAAGTCTTAGTTTGAGTTAAGCTATTCTTACAACAATTTTGTTAACAAACTCTCACAAAAATCTTTTTCACCACTCATTAGGTACTGGGATGACGTAAGCAAAGTGATATAAATAGTAACGAGTGATTAGAGAGAAACTTTTATGAGAGTTGTGAGGTATTGTAGTTGTAAGAGTAGCAAAAATCATTTAATTTACTCATTACAAAGTGTTCAAAAGAAAAAATTACGGATGTAGTAATTCCTCAACAAGAAATATACAAGTAAATTCAAAAAAATTATTTATAAATAAAAATAATAATATCAACTCTATAAAAAATGAAAAGAGAAAATCAATTACAATGGAATAGTTTTACGTTATAAAAGGAGATTGACCGAATAAGATTAGCCCTTCAAATATTTTTTATAGCACTTTAATATTTAACTACGATTAAGTTTTTCTGTCAATCCATTTGGGTAAAATTAACATTTTTTTCCTATGTGGTATTGTTATTCACATCCTCTCTCTTCACTAACATTTTAATTTGATACTATGATAAGTTAATGGCATGTACAATGGATATTAAGACCTAATTTTTTGAACCAAACAATAAATGTTGTAAAAATTGTTTTAAAAATCAAATTGATGTACTCCTAAGCTTTTAGGAATAAACTAACTAGCTCCCTTTGAAAATGTTAAGTGATAAAAATTAATTTATTTAATTAAAAATATACAAAATATATACTGAGGAGAAAATAATAATTTTAAAATGAACTTATTTTTCTCATAAAATCTTACATTATTTTGATTATTTTAAATATTTGTTATTTTATTTTCTACATTTTTTGAATAAAAAAAGTATTAGGCCAAGATAGAAAAGCATCATTTATTAAATCTTAACAAACGATAATAGAGAAAATTGAGTTTTAAATATAAAAACAGGGTCATAAGATGTAGACACAAACATGGAGACTTAAAGTTCTAGAGAAAAAAAAAAAATTTCTCTAGAGATCATGCCACATGCAATGGTTTAGCTAGCAAAGAAACCTTGTTCGGCGTGGTTTTCAGATAATATCTCTTGGCATAAAAATTTATTGTCTAGATATATTTTCAAGAATTATTTTAACTCAAAAGTTTAAGTGTCACGTACTCAGAATTGGGTACGTGATAATCAACTAATCAACTAGGAAAAGGGTCATAAATAATTTTATTATAATCTTTAACATATCACTTCACACAAAAGCCACTAATTTTTATACTTGAAGGGTGGACAATTTAATTGTAAAGAGTGAGAGCCACATGAAATCACCTATCTTGGAAAAAAAAAAGTAATGAAAGTTATTGTACTATATAAGACAACACATTTTATATATAATTATCTATAATCATTTTAATTAATATAATTATAATATACAGATGTTGGACTTCAATACTCTATCTGCCAATTGATATCAGATGGATATCGAATCCCAGGCTAAACCTGAATTCTCCTAAAATCATTTTGGGTATCTAATTTTAATATCTGAATCTTACCCACTATTTATTATTAATTGGTTATCAAATATTTATTTTGGTGGACATCAAAATACTCCACAAATTGGCATCTCTGCGTACATCCAAACCTTGTGTTATAACCTCAACATCAAAGTTAACAAGAAAAAAAAAGAAGCAAAAATCCAAGGAAGACGGAGTGATCCATAAATCCTGTCGAAAGAATAAAAGTGTAAAAAGAGTAAATTAGTAACAAAGTTTGAAATATGTTATAAAAGATTGGGCCTAGAATACAGCTTATTATTTAACAATATTATTGACAAATTAAAATATTTAAGTTTACTGAACAATTTGATAATGATATATAGAAATTTTTTTTTACACTAATAGAGATTTAAACCTATGACCTCCTACAAATTATCCAAACGACACTTAGTGATTTATAAAAATGATTTTTTGATAAACAGCGAACTTGGTGAATTGAACTTAAAACCTCATGAATAATCTAAACTATTCAAACTTCTCACTACTCGAGATTAGTTTAATAATCATTAAAATTACTAATTAGGTAAAGTTTGGTACCCAAAATACTCCAAAGAAAGTACCTAGCTATGCGGTGCATAAAATCTTTGATCTAGTATTTTCAAAGATCTTCCGTGTTTACATACCTAAATGGCTAAATGTGAGTGAGATAATGAGATAATTCATATGAACCTTCCATGCAAGAAGCCAAGAAGCAATAAGTTGTCAGCACACAATTACTTAGCTTTTATTTTCTTTATTTCATTTCAAATTTAATATTAATATAATTTTGTTACCCTCAAAATTAATATTTTACTAAAATTATATATTTTAGACATATAAATTATAATTTAACTAAATTTAATTTTAAAATTGATTAAGTTATAGTAATTTTTTAACTTTCAAGAAATATCATATATATTTTTATAATAAAAAAAAAAGATCATACAATTAAGACATTTTAAGTTAAGAAAAGATAGTTTACTCTAAATTGTATTTTGATATTGAAAATTATATTTTTAAGTATAGTTTTATATACAAAATGCATAGTAACATAGCCAGTGATGCCAATCAGTCCGCAAAGGCAAACGAAGATAAGAAGCGCAATGACCACACAAATTTATATTCTTTGCCAGCTTGGGGCGTGGATGACTTTACCATTATTGTTTTCCTTTTCTCTAATTATCCGGCTTAGCTAATTTGAATTTAATTTGAAGTTGTAGAAATTATTTATAATCATTACTATTTATACTTTACAATTAAATTATTCAATAATATAATGTTATATATTTAATACATTAAAATATATTATTCAAAATCCCCTTTCACCAGGTTATTGAACCATGAAATAGTCCCCTTCCATCAACCATTGGACTTTTAAAACATTGTAAAACTGAGGATAAGAAGCGCAACGACCACACACGTTTCTATTATTTGTCAGCTTGCTGTGATGACTCAGCTCCAAGACACGCATTGATCTCTTTTGTCTTATGAACTAGTTTAGCTAGCTATCTTCTCATTTTCTTGCTCCTTTTCCTTTGCGAAAAAGAAGAGGTATTATCGATTTTAGAAGTGAGAACCACGGAATTGGTAGCAATAATCTGGGATGCCACAAAATGTCTGTTTGATTGTTCTGTCATATATGCTGCTTTTATTTGCAATTTGAAGGACAGCCTTGAATCCTTAAAAGAGGAATGGACTCAGCTCCAAGATCTTAGCCTGGATGTGAAGACAAGGGTAGAACAAGCAGAAACAAACGCACATATGCGAAGGACTAGAGAAGTCCATGGTTGGATGCAAGTGTAAACGCTTTGGAAAAGGTAACTCACCTAAAAGCTAGCTATATGGATGTTATAATCAGCTATTTGAATTCTACGTGCTTTTAAACATAAATTGTTTGATGATTTTGCGCTTGAGTTAAACAAAAAGAACAAATTCAAGATTACTTACACTCATATAACTCCCGACAAAACTAGTTAACCTGTTTATTATTAAAGATTATAATAAAAGCATTTATATATACAGGAAATCCAAGAGATTCTACAACAAGGAGTTAAAGTAATCGAGGTTAAGTGTTTTGGCAACTTTTGCCCTATGAATTGTTTGTCAAGTTACAAGATGGGAAAAGAGGTTGTTAAGACATTGGATTGTGTAAAAGAATTGATGAGTAGAGGGCAAAAAATTAAACAATGATGGTAATATTGCTTATGAACTACCACCTAAACTTGGGGATGAGATGCCCATTCCTAAGACTATCGGCATGGATTTGATGCTAAAGAAGGTATGGGATAGCATTGAAGAAGGAAATGTGGGCATAATTGGTTTATATGGGATGGGTGGGGTTGGAAAAACAACCCTTATGAAAAAACTCAATATTGAGTTTGCAAAGAAAAACCATGATTTTGCTCTAGTGATCCGGGTGGTGGTGTATAAAGAACATGATATAGGTAAAATTATGGAAGAGATCTGACAGAAGTGTGGGATTGCTGACATAAATTGGAAGAGCAAAAGTAAAGATGAGAAAGTGAAAGAAATTTACAACCAAACAAAAAATTCATTCTATTGCTAGATGATATATGGGAGGAATTTGAATTACAAAGTCTGGGAGTTCCCTTTCCAGATGAGAATAATCAATCAAAAATTTTGTTCACCACACGTTCTGAAAACGTGTGTGACCAAATGCAAGTGAAGAAGTTCAAAATGGAGTGTTTGACAGAGAAAGAAGGGATTTTGTTTTGCATAAAAGTGGGTGAAGAAACTTTAAACTCACATTTAGATATCCGAGGGCTAGCACAAGAACTTGTGCCAGAATGCAAAGGTGTAATAACAACCTATGTAATTTCCTAAACAAGATTCTTACTAGGGAATTTCAACCATTTTAGAAAAAATAATTTGTTGAGAATAAAATTTTCTTGAGTAACCAAGTAGAAAATTTTCTTGCCCATCAACTTTGTAGTGTGGTGGTGGTCAAGAAAAGATGAAATTTTAAAATATAGTGACAATTAGGAGAAGGTGAAAACCAACTTCCTTCTAAATATTGTGAACTTTTCTTAGACTTTCTAATAGAAATGCACGTGAACATCTTTATGAAAATATCAATGACACATAAGATTTCTTTTGCCCAGAAAATCATGAACCTCTAAAAATTATTTAGATATACTTCCTTTCAAAATGCACGTAGCTCCTCAGCAAATTTTCTTTTAAGTTTTTTATTTCCCAAATGTTCTACAGCTGTCCTTCGTTCTATTTTTCTGAAACCACCAAAGCAAAGAGAATATCAGCAAAGTGCTGGAAAACTCTTAGTATATTTTCATCAGAGGTTTTTTCTCTCGGTGTTCTTCCCATCCTGCCTTCTCTGTTCCAATTTAGACCAATCTTTGCCTCCATTTGTTTCTCTCAGTGTTACAGTAACTTTAATGTCTCGTTTCTTGTTGAGGAACGTCTCTTCATTCGGTTGGCCGGTGCAGGTTTGTGCTCTATTTTTCTTTCTTCTCTGATTTCACTTTTGCCTCTCTATTCTGTTTCTCAGTTCTTCTTTTGTGTTCTCTGTTCTTTCTTCGTCAAGCCCCCTTATTTATTGCCCCCCTATATGTGGAGTATTGACATGGGGAACATGTTTTCTCTTAGACCTGAAAATTACCAACATGTGTGCTTTCTTCTCCTATAAAATAGAGCACTAGAAGAATTGTTTATCTAGTTAATATTTTAGGTTGGAAGAAATCGAATTGAATTGAAGTTGAACCCAAAAGTTTTATTGCTCTAATTACATATGATAATTAATTAGACATACTGTAGAATAGAAATAAGTAGGAAAAAAAAATCTTTTTAACATAGTAAGGAAATATAGTTCTTCTACATGCAGTAATAGTGGTTAGAACTCCCAGTAGCAATTGCCTATCACAATGTTATTGGCTGTCATGAAATGGGTCCCCAATATCTATCTTATTCTTCAACTGTTGCTTCCTTCTTTCCCTTCCCGATTGATCAGTAGTATTAGCAATGAGAAGCTATAGTATTTTAAGTTATGGTTGTTTTTACATCCATGGCCACCCCAAGCTTATGTTCTATTTTCCTAAAACTAAATTTTGTATATTATATATGTTACATGTTAAATGAGAGAGTTTCCTATGTGAAGAACGAGTGGATTCATCCTTACATCATATGTTTTTCTCAAATTACTAGAACATGGAATTCTTTCTTAATTTACATTTATTTTTTGTAAGCATATTCTTATGGAAATTTTATTCTAATTTTATTGTTATACCAGTTAAATTTTTCTTTAATACAAGGTTAATACTGATTTGAGAGTGAAATAAATTCCTTTGATAGTTCCAGCTTGATTCCTATTTTGATAAAAATATAATATTGATGTGGTTTCAATTTCTTGTATTTGAAATTTGATGTTTACATACCTTATATATTCTTATTATAATAAATATATCTAAGTATGTACTATCTTTATTTTCAAACTTGTACCCTCGGGCAGATGTTTTCTATCTCACCCCTCCCTTATTTTTCCTCCAGTTTAAATTACAGGTATTCCTGAAAGACAAATGAAGCAATAGCTAAGGTCTTGGACAATTGGATTAGATCGTACATGATCTTGTGTTAGTAAAAGGTCCTGCATACTATCTTGTTTTGTGTTAGGTCATTGTGTACGGATATATACATGTGAAGGCTTGTAGATGTCATTTTATTGGTGGTTTCTTATGACAATCACGTGCTCAAAATTGGAGCATGACAAAGTTAGTATCGGAGCATGGTTTAGGTTTGTGGTTAGGGCATGGCATGGGATATAGAGGTCACCAACTATCCAGATATGGGGAACTATAGACCTAGCTTAAGGTAGGTGCACCGTGGGGCACATATCATGAGCAAAGTTTGTAGAAACCTAATCGTTGCTCCATTAGTCTCTATACATCGTATGAGCTCTATGTTGATTGATGTTTGAAACTGTAAATTTTATCGATTACAGTTACCTGTAGTTATTAAATTGTGAGAAAGCTGATATTAAGGCTAAAAATTAGGAGATTTGATGCTATAAAGAAAATCTCTCCAATCTGATCTGATTTCTTCTTTGCGATGGGACTCCCAGTTTCGTCAAATTCCCACCAAATTCAGAAACAAAACTCACCCTCCAGATTGTATCTGAGTTTTCGTTTTGAGAACGATTTCTTCTGGTCTTGTTCTCTTTATAAAAGTTATATCCTTGGATGTGTAGATGAATTTGGGCTTTTGAATCGCCTAATTTCGATATCTGAAATCCAAGATATGCCCATTTGAATTTTAGGTGTGCAAACAGAAATTCCTACCACAAATAGGATTCATATCCGATTTTATAACTCCATTTAGAGGTCCAAACAAACTTGGATTTTTGCCCATAATGCCTTTCCAGAAAGCTTGATATGTGTACTTCAACTTTGATGAATCCATATTTCCATTCTGGAACTCCAATTTAGTGAACCACCTGAAACAAGCAACAAAGGTCCAAATTATAAAATGTAGAATTTCTTATCTTTTAGTCATTAATTCACAAAGTCTCTTAGGCATGCCAAACCCATAAAATAACGTTTAATAAGCTTAAAACACATTACAAAGCATTATGTAAAAGGAATGAAAATATATGTATATTTTGCGCTGATCACTATTCGTGATAAATGCAAGAGAAAAAGGTGTTTATGAGTCACCTAAGAGTTTGTTTGATTCCTATTGAGAGGAAGAATATGATAGATTCTGATGTTTTGAAACAAGTAAGATTATGTTGAAATTATTTGAGAATGCAATATTAGATGAAATTTTAAAGTTATGTTTTAGCTATGCAATGAAGATATATAGGATGAGTTTAGACCCATTAAATGCTTGTTTGAGTGATTGATTAGTGGAAGGTTCAAATTTCTGATACTCAACAAGTTCTGTACCTAGGTGGAAGGTAATATGAGATATTATATTTAATAGTTTATATTACCAAATAAAGGGTAGGTGTTTATAATTTAAGAGTTTAAGGATTTGAAATTATTGTTATGGAATGGTTATTAGAAAAGCTAGGTAGAAAGTTGAAACCACTGTGATGGAGAAAGTTTAATTCACTCCTGCGTAATTGCAATTGTGCAAGTAAAATGATTTGTTTATAAAGGCATTTTGAAGGGAATGAAATTGGAAAGTGTATCTTTGCAAGCCTATGTATTCATAATCAAGTATGATGTAAGTTGTTTGGATTCTAAAGTGAGAACTCAATTGTCCTTAGTCGCATTAGGAGTATTATTGCTATTTAAGGATAAGGAAGTGGAACAAAAGTTGAATAGTTGGGATCTTTTGATCCTTATGTGGTGTAGAGGAGGATAATGAGATGTTAGAAATTTTAGTCAATGCCTTACCAATGCATTGTCTTGGGAGAGAGTTAGGATTTACTTGTGCCTAGATAGACTAAGCAATTATAATCATAGGATCCTTGGGATTTTACAAGGTCACATATAATGAACTATTTCAGGAAGTAATTCATGTGTAAGATGTATATTGGAAGAGTTCTCCATATAGATCTACGAGAAAGAAAAATGAAGTCAAAAGTTTTGAGGTCAAATAAAGGATATGTGATTGTAGGAAACTTTTATGGATAAAACTCTTTGGACTAACAAGGAGGTGAGTTGTCAATAAATACATCAAGAAGAAAGAAAAAATCAAAGTGACATAGCGAAAGCATGGTGGTATAAAAATAAGTAACTATTTTTGGTGGACCTGACAGTGAAGGTAA
Organism: Ceratonia siliqua; assembly: GCA_034509205.1. Classification (NCBI taxonomy): domain Eukaryota; kingdom Viridiplantae; phylum Streptophyta; class Magnoliopsida; order Fabales; family Fabaceae; genus Ceratonia; species Ceratonia siliqua. The sequence continues at coordinate 876 of JASKGM010024081.1, read as the reverse complement.
GGTGGGATATTGGAGGGAGTAGACAAGTATACTGGAAACTAGGAATTCAGGCTCATTTGTAGTCTTGAGGAGAGACAACTGTTCGTAGTGTTGTACAAGAAGGAGAATAATGTTCAGATTGTTTCCATAGTGATAACTGGAAATATATATATATATATATATATATATATATATATATATATATATAAATTAAAAATTTATCATCATAACCCTTACTATTTTCTTCCCCTGTTCCCAATAGTAAATGGAAAGCTATAATGGGATACAGTAAGTGGTGAGAAAGATCACTCTGACTTATCTTATTATATCATCATAACACATTAAATGCATCTTTATTTATTTTTGATTTGGTTTGTCCTTCATAAATTTCTTTGCGTGTATCTTTCTCCTAAGATTTGAGGTGTGCCAATTGCAACTCTAGAAGTTTCTCCCGTGCCTGGCCCCTATTTTGAAATGGAAGTTGTCTTTTTTTACTTTTATCAAATCACATTTTCAATTTTTAACTCACTTTTCATTCTCAATAAGGAAAGAGTTTTATTGAGTTAATTTTTCTATTTAAATGAATAATTTATCTATGCATAAAATGGCAATTGTCTACGAAACATAAGCTAATTAAAACTCATGATCTTTCTTCTTCTTCTTTTTTTCTACGTTTAATTATTTGACTTGGTTAGTAACTCATCATCTTTCTGAGCATCATATATCTTCCTCAACCATATTGTCCTTTAAATATTTTTGAATTAGTTTCATTCTTCCCTTGTCATTTAATGTTTACTTTTGAAACTTATAATTAATTAGCTAACTTTTATAATTCTTAGTTTATCTTTTCAGGACCGCCATCTTGACTTAGAGTTCACATTAGAATTGTGTAATTAC